>JAQZBX010010280.1:0-44551 GCA_029593785.1 Cabassous unicinctus | reverse complement strand
CACAGCAAACACAAGCAGCAAGGGGGGGATAAATAAATAAATAAATAAATCTTAAAAAAAAAAAAGACATAGACTGATAGAATGGACAAAAAAATATGAGCCATCTCTATGTTGTCTACAAAGGACTCACCTCAGACATAAGGATACAACCAGGTTAAAAGTGAAATATTGGAAAAAGATATTCCATGCAAATAAACCCAAAAAAGAGTTGTAGTGGCAATACTAATATAAGTCAAAATAGATTTCAAAAGCAAAACTGTTATAGAAGATGAAGAAGGTCATTATATACTAATAAAAGGTAGAATTTACCAAGAAGAAATAACTATACTAAATATATACCTAATTTGAGTGCGCCAAGATACATTAGGCACACATTGGCAAAGCTGAAGCAAGAAAAAAAAAGAGAAGTAGATGTCTCTGCAATAATGGTTGGAGGCTTCAATACACCACTCTTAGTATTGGATAGAACATCTTGACAGAGGATAAATAGAAAGCTTGAATAATATGATAAATGAACTAGACCTAACAGACATCTACAGAACATTGCACCCCAAAACAGCAGTATATAGATTCTTTTCAAGTGCTCATGTTTCCTTCTCTAAGGTAGACTATATGTTGGGTCAAAAGACATTTCTCAATAAATTTAAAAAGATTGAAATTATATAAAATGCTTTCTCTGATCATAATGGAATGAAGCTGGACATTAATAATGGATGGAAAATGGAAAATTCATAAATATAAGGAGATTAAACAATGTACTCAAATAATCAGTGGGTCAAAGAAGAAATTGCAAGAGAATTCAGCAAATATCTTGAGACAAATGAAAATGAGAACACAGCATATAAAAACCTATGGGACACTGCAAAGGCAGTGCCGAGAAGGAAATTTATAGCCCTCAATGCTTACATTAAAAAAGAAGAAAGAATTGCAATTGAAGACCTAACTGACACCTAGAAGAACTAGAAAAAGAATAGCAAACTAATCCCAAACCAAAACAAAGGAAAAACATAGAAAAATGAGGGCAGAAAAATTGAGAACAACAACAACAAAAAAATAGAATCAACAAAACCAAAAGTTGCTTCTTTGAAAAGATTAACAAAATCAACAAACCCTTAGCTAGACTGACAAAGAAAAACAGAGGGAAGATGCAAATAAATTCAGAAATGAGAGGGGGACATTACCAGTGACCCAGCAGAAATAAGAAAGATATAAGAAGATACTATGAACAACTGTATGACAAAAAATAGACTATGTAGATGAATTGGACAAATTCATAAAAATACACAAACCACCTACACAGACCCTAGAAAAAATAGAAAACCTCAACAAACCAATCATTACAAGTGAAGAGATTGAAACAGTCATCAAAAACCTCCCAAAGATGAAAAGCCCGGTGTTGCAGTTTGGCAGTTTGATGTAATTATGAATTCCAAAAATAGATATTGGATAATGCTTGTAAACTGGTCTCTAATCTGGGCATGATTAAGTTATGATTAGGGCGTTAACTGGGCCACATCAGTAGGGTGTTGAGCCCCACCCCTTGGTGGGTGAGGAATAAAATATAAAAGGCATGGCAAAGAACAGTGTTGAAGCAGTTTTTGAGTTGCAGTTTTGATGTTGGAGTCTTGAGCTGGAGCCCCGGGAGGTAAGAGAGCATGGTTGTGAGGAAGGAGAGAAGGCCCTGGAATAGAGACAAGCCATTTGCCTGATAGTCTACAGCTGGCCTTGTGGAGAGAAGCAAAGCCTAGAGAGCCTCATAGTCTATAGCTAGCTGACCTTGTGGGGGAAATAGAGGAGCTGAGCCCAGAGAGAAACGCAGCCCCAGGAAGAGAGGAACCCAAGAAGTCTGAACCCTGGCAAACGTCAGCAGCTATCTTGCTCCAACACGTGGCAATGGACTTTGGTGAGGGAAGAAACTTATGCTTTATGGCCTGATAACTGTGGACCTCTACCCCAAATAAATACCCTTTATAAAGACCAACAGAGTTCTGGTATTTTGCATCAGCACCCCTTTGGCTGACTAATACACCTGGGACCAGATGGCTTCACAGGTGAATTCTACCAATCATTCAATGACAATGTAATATTAATCTTGCTCAAGGTCTTCCAAAAAATTGAACAGGAGAGAATGCTACCAAACCCATTCTATGAAGCCAACATCACCCTAATACCAGATAAAGATACTACAAAAAAAAGAAAATTACAGAACAATATCTCTAATGAATATAGATGCAAAAATCCTCAACAAAATATTTGCAAACCAAATCCAAAAGCAAATTAAAAGTATTATACTCCATGATTCAGTGGGTTTGGAGTTATGCAAGGATGGTTCAACATGTGAAAATTAATTAGTGTAATAAACCACATTGATAATTGAAGAAGAAAAATCAGATGATCCTCTCGCTTGATAAAGAAAAGGTATTTGACAAAATACAGTACACTTTCTTGATAAATACACTCCAAAATATAGGAATAGAAGGAAGCTTTCTCAATATGGTAAAGTATATATGAAAAACCTAGAGCTAGCATCGTATTCAGTGATGAAAGACTGCTGAGATTAGAAAAAAATAAGGATGCCCACTGTCACCATTATTATTCAATATTGTGCTAGAAGTTCTAGGTAGAGAATTTAGATAAAGAAATAAAAGGCATCCAAATAGGAAGGGAAGAAGTAAAGCTTTCACTATTTTTTTTATGATATGATCCTATATCTAGAAATTCCTGAAAAATACACTACAAAGCTACTAGAATTAATAGATGAGTTCAGCAAAGTGGCAGGATACAAGATTAATACGCAAAAATCAGTAGCATTTTTATACACTACTGATGAGCAATATGAGGATGAAATCAGAAAAAAAATCCATTTATAATAGGAATGAAAGAATCAAATATTTAGGAATAAACTTAACTAAGGACATAAAGGACCTGTATTCAGGAAACTACAAAACATTGCTGAAAGAAACCAAAGAAGACTTTAATAAATGGAAGGACATTCTGTGTTCATGGATTGGAAGTCTAAATATTGTTAAGATGTCAGTTCTAACCAAATTGATTTACAGATTCAACACAATCCTAATAAAACTCCCCAAAGCCTTTTTTGCAGAAATCGAAATGCCAGTAATCAAATTAATTTGTAAGGTAAGTGACCCTGAATAGTCAAACATGTCTTAGAAAAGAAAAGCAAAGTTGGATGACTCTCACTTCCTGACTTTAAAGCGTATTACTTAGCTACAGTGGTAAAAAACAACATGGTACTGGCATAAGGACAACAGATTCACCGCTGGAACCAAATCGAGAACTCAGAAATAGACCCTCACATCTACAGTCAAGTAAGTTTTGACAAGGCTGTTAGGCCCACTGTGGCAGTTTGAGATTACTAATGAATTCCAAAAAGAGATATTATGTTTGTAAACTGGTCTGTTCCTCTGGTCATGATACCCTTTGATTATATTATATTCAGCTGAGATGCCTTTGATTAAATTATGTTAAGATTAGGGCTTTGATTTTCATTAGGGCATGCAGGGTTGAGTCACCGTCCCCTTGGTGGGCTATATAAATGGACAATCAATCAAGAACACAGAGGTAGATACATAGAAGCATATATGAAGGAAGAGAGAGTGCTCCATAGACACAGCCTGGGAAGAGAGATGAGCAGTTCACCTGATAGCTTACTGCTGACCTTGTGAAGAGACCAGAACAGCTGAGTCCAGAAAGAATTGAGTCTGGGAAGAGAGATGAGCTCTATGCCAGCCTACAGCTGAGATTGAAAGAAGCTGGACCCATGGAGCCTTAAGAGAGAAGAGGATGGCTGAACCCTTGTAGATGTCGTCCGCCATCTTGCTTCAACATGTGGCAACAGAGTTTGGTAAGGATGTAACCTTGAGTTGGACTCTTTAGGGCCTTGTAACTGTAAGCTTTTATCCCAAATAAATACCCTTTATAAAAGCCAACAGATTTCTGGTACTTTGCATTAGCACCCCTTTGGTTGACTAAAACACCTACCCAATTGGGCCAGAACAGTCTTTTCAAGAAATGGTGCTGGAGAACTGGATAGCCATATCCAAAAGAAAGAAAGAGGACCCCTATTTCACCTCTTATACAAAAATTAGCTCAAAATGGATCAAGGACTTACATATAAAAGCGACAACCATAAAACTGCTAGAAGAAGATGTGGGAAAACAGCTTCAAGATCTTGTGGTAAGCTGTAGTTTCTTAACCTTTACTCCCAAAGCACGAGGAACAAAGAAAAAATAGATAAATGGGACCTCCTCAAAATTAAACACCTCTGCACCTCAAAGGACTTTGTCAAAAGGGTGAAAAGGCAGCCGCCTCAATGGGAGAAAATATTTGACAATCACATATCTGATAAGAATTTAATATCAGTGATATGTAGAGAGATGCTAAAGTCAACAGTAAAAAAACAAATGTCCTGATTAAAAAATGGGTAAAAGACTTGAAAAGACAATTGTCCAAAGAAGATATACCAATGGCAAAGAAAGACATGAAATAATGTTCAATATCAGCAGTGATTAGGGAAATGCAAATCAAAACTACAATGACTTCATTTTCACACTTATTAGACTGACCAATATTAAAAAGTCAGAAAACTGTAAATGTTGGAGAGGATGTGGAGAGATAGGAACTCTTATTCACTGTTGGTGCAAATGTAGAATGGTACAGTCACTGTGGAGGACTGTTTGGCAGTTCCTAAGGAAGTTGAATATAGACTTGCCATGTGACCTGGCAATATCTTACTAGGTATATATGCAGAAGAACTGAGTGCAGAGAAATGAATAAACATCTGCCCAATGATGTTCATAGCAGCGTTGTGTAACATATTGTATGATTCCATTTATATAAAATGTAAATATAAATACATTTATAAAGATGAAAAAAACACACAATTATTTAAATGAATATTTTAAAAATGAAAATGTAAAGATGTTTTTAAGCAAGGAAAACTTGAATAATCCACCAGCAAAACAACAGTAAAGGAAATACAAAGGATTCTGTTCAGACAAAAGGACAACAATCACAGAGGGTGACCTTGTTAATATGGAAGAATGAAGAACAATGGAAAAGGTAAACATGAGGGAAATCTAAATGAATACCGACTGTCTAAAGCAATAGTCGTATATATATATATTTTGATTTAAAATGTACATGGAATTAAAATACATCTCAACAATGTCATGTAAGGTTGTCAGAAGTGAATTAAGTTCTCCCACTGGTCATAAAATTGTAAGAAAAGGAAATATATATTAGACTTTGAAATGTTAGGGGTTCAATATGTAATCTCTAGAGCAGGGGTTCTTAACCAGGCGTCCACGGAAAGATTTCAGGGGGTCCATGAGCTTGAACTGAAAAAATGAGCTATTTATATTTTTTTCCTCTGAGCTATGATGTTGAGTGTCATAAAACTATCTGCCGTTACATTCTGAGAAGGAGTCCTGATTACCAAAGCGGTCTGTGGAACAAAAAAAGGTTAGGAACCCCTTTTCTAGAGGTGTACTGTCTAATACAGTAGCCATCAGGCATATAAGTCTATTTAATTTTAAATTAAACTGAATTTAATTTAAAATCCTATTTCCCTGTCACACTAGAACTTTTAAGTGTTCAAGATCCATAGGCTAATGGCTACTGTTTTGAATAGCACAGATACCGAATATTTCCATCAATGCAGAATGTGCTATTGGATAGCACTGCTCTACTATTCTTTTAAGAACAGAAAAATTGTTATTAACAAGCAAACTAGTAAAAGGGATAATGGCATCATAATGAGTCAAAATATCCTAAAGAAAGGGCAAAGAGAGAGAAAAAAAGGGTATAGAACAGGTGAGTCAATAGAGGTCATATAGATTTAAACTATTATCAAAAATTACAATAAATGCAAATAGCTAAGTAATCTAAGTAAAACAAAAGTGATTATCATTATAGATTAAAATTGGTGTTTAAAAGAGACATACCTTTAAAATAAGTCAACCCAGTTAGATTAAAATTGCAATGGAAAAACATTAAACCTTGCAAAATTAACCAAAAGAAAGCAAGTATTCTGATAATATCAAACAAACTAGACACTAAACTATCACACCTGAAAGAAAATATAGCAATTTCAAATTTGTATGAATCTAATTAACATAGCTTCAAATGTATAAATAAAAAATGGGAAAATAGACAAATCTAAAATAATATTTGGAGCTATTTACATGCCTCTCAAAAACTGATTGAACAGTGAAAAAAACATCAGGCACGATATTGAAGGTTTGTAACAATATTTACCAATGTGATAAAACTGATATATATAGAATCCTTCCCTCACCAATCCAAAATATACATTCATTTCCACTGTAGATGGAACACTTACCAAGAGTTAACATATACTGGGACATAAAGCACCAATAGAAAATTTTAAAGTCTTGAAACTAATATGTTTTCTGAGTGCAGTGGAATTAAGCTGAAAAAAAAACAACACAAGATAACTTAGAAACACTTGTAGGCAAAACAATTATGCAAAGACACTTCTAAAATCTCTTAGGCCTTAGAAGAAACAGAAATGGTAATCTGAAACATACTGAAGAATATGATAATTACAAAAATTTTGAAATGGACTTCTGCATCCCAGTAGGAGGCAGTAGGGCACGGTAGGACATCATTTTTGCTGTAAAAATTAGAAAAAAAATAAAAGGATAAATTGCAAAAATCCTATATTTTGGCAATGTGAAGAACTATGGAAACAATGACAAACAGATGCATTAATAAAACTCACTTCAGAGAAAACAATTGTTTATATAGACTGATAAATGCTGACCATCTTCTTTCCTGATAGCATTTGGCAATTTTGAATGTGGGCTGAGAATCACTCTTGGCTCAAGCAGAGACTCCTCTGGGAAAAGAGAAACCAGAAGAATGCCTGGCAGTTGCATGGGGCTGGATTGAAATGAAAATGATCCCCGAAGGCAAAATGATCTTTCCCATGGAATATTTCTGAGGTCTAGGATGGGACAGGCGGCTGAGCTGGGGCCAATGCAGAGGAAAGTTATTTACAGTCTTGCCTTGCTTAAGATCTCATAAAGGGAGGACCTAGCATAAACCCACAGCCCATCTTCAGTTAAGACAAGACAGAATTTTAACCTTCATCTGACAGCTGGCTAAAGACAGAAGTTTAAAGTTTTGAAAAGGCAGACCATGTAAAACACAGACCTTAATGAAATTGATCAAAAGCTTAGGGCTGCCATATCAAAGCACTACAAAGCTAGTGCCTTAAAACAACAGAAGGTTATTGTCTCGTAGTTCTGGAGGCTGTAAGTCCTAAGTTAAGGTGTTGGCAGGACCACGTACCTTCTGAAACCTGCAGGGGAAAATCCTTCCTTGCCACTTCTAGCTTCTGGCATTTGCCAGCAATCTGGAATTCCTTTGCTTTTTGATGCCTCACTCCAATCCTTGCCTCAGCCTTCAGATAACCTTCTTCCTGGTGTCTGTGTCTCTCTGTGTCCAAATTTCTCTCTTCTTATAAGAGACACCAGTCATAAAGGATGAGGACCCACCCTAATACATTTTAGCCTAGTTTTAACTAATCACATCTTCAAAAATCCTATTTCCAAATAAGGTCACATCCATAGGACAAGGATAGGACTTGGAGGGATACAATTCACCCCATAATAGCTGGGAAAGTTATGCCTGAAGAAGGGTGATATTAAGGTGGATTAACTCTTAAGAAAAGTTCAACCTTTGTTTACCACTTGAGTCTGGATCCCTAAATTATAAAAATAGCCATCTTACACATAACCCTTCTGTCTACTAATATGTGTCTACATGTCAATATGGTGCTCTTCCTTAATGCAGTAAGTCTAAGGAACTTGACTTTGATGCATTGTGATTTCTATATATCTATGAAGATTATATATCTATGTTATATATGTATTTGGTATATGCATGTGTGTGTGTGTGTGTGTGGCCTTTTTTCTTATTTTCTGGGTCATAGGTTCATATTGGCAGTCCATTCATAGGCTTCTATATGCAAATTACATATGCATTTTAGACAGCTTCTGTCATCACATCCAAGAAATTTAACAATTTGTGTTTCACCCCATTCACTTTACTTTGAGAAAGAAAGAACTGTGAAGAAGTTTATGGACAAAATAAACTTCTCAAGAACATAATAGTTTCATTGTAATAGAGAGTAGGACTTTTGCGGAGAGTGGTGTAAGGTTTATAAATGCAGCTGGAGAAGGGCATTGATGTCTTTCGGAGACTTGCTTTACTTTCTTGATGAGCTTCCTTGCTAGTATGGAAAGGGAGGACTTCTCATTCTTAGGTACCTTTGGCTACATGAAGGCAAGTGAGCCTTGAGCAGCCTCAAGAAAAAGAAGGCAAGGCCAGCCTTCTCAGCTCTTAAATTAATAAAAGGTGAGAAGGTCTTTGGTACTTATGTATGATTCAGACTAGTTGATTAAAGTAGGTGGCTTAGATTCCCTGCTAATAAAGCTCTCATTCCCAGAAGTGTTTCCTTTCAGGACCCAATTATGCCAAAGAAATCCTGATCAGAGCCACCTACTCATAAGAATGACACAGAGGCCTTGATTCATTACAGAGTCACGGTTATTAGATAAGTCATAGTAATTAGAAGTGAACTTCCAAATTCTTAAAGTATTCAAGGGTAGCCAATTGCAAGTTCTTAAATTACCAATGGATCAAATTATATATTTTTTCTATTAAAAGGAGCATTTTCTGCATTTAAGGACTATCACTAACTATGTAAGGTCGGTTTTAGCAGATACTTGCCAAGATTTGCATATGTTCAGAAGAGCCATTAGAAAGTACTGGATTTCAATAACAATCGTAGAGGTGAAGCAAACATATAGCCACATTTAAAGAGAATACCAAGTCAGGATGGACTTCCCCTGGGAGCACTGTTTTTCATAATTAAAATAGTAACTATTATAAAAGCTGACTATTCCTGTTATCTAGCAATATATATCACAAATAAATACCCTTCAATTGCTTCTGTTCTACTATGATTGAGTATTGTGTGTTGAATACCATAAAATTCAGCTATGGATTATAAAAACAATAACTGGAATATTTTAAAAATGGAGAGTGATATCATATTTTTTTTCAAAATTGTTCTCATTTTGACTTTCAATTCTATTTTAAATCCTATATTTTCAGTCTACATGGGAATCTCACTGGTCTTAGGCACATCATTCATTTCATTCTTTCTAATTTCATAGAAACCAGAAAATTATGACATCAGCAAATCATGAAACAAATAAGGCAAAGGTGAAAAATGAGACGGGACCCTCTTTTGAATCTACTTGCTGATTAGACCTCTAGCTGACATGACTTTATAATTTAAATGTGAAGTATGTGCTAATATCATATGTTATAAATTTTGAATAATGAAGATATTTTATTTAACAAAAATAGTAATTGAAATTTCTTTTACGTCAATGTTTGACTATAGAATACTTAAAACTAGGTACTTTCTTCTTCACTAAAGTGGAAATTTTAGAACTGCCCATGCAATACACCTTCATTCAACAGCGCAATTTGCAACAAATTGCAGATGACGAAGGTAATTTCGACATGTTATTATTCTCCCTGGCGACCACAAGGGATGCATAAGGCCTCTAACTGTGTGTGCAGCGTGTCCCCTGCACAGTCACCCAGCAAGCCCTTGTGGTCAGGGGGAGCTGAAACCCAGGGCCCACACACTCTATCAAGCCAGGCCCCTGGTCCAAGTCGTATCAGCCTGGAAGAAGCAACACGCTTGTAGAATACCAGGGGTGGCCCTGAGGGTGAGGCTGTGCTGCTCAGTCATGGGAAACTGGCTGGAGTTAGAGAAGGCGGTGAGGTCACTGCTAAGATTTATGGAATGAAGAGAAGGCACTGTAATCAGGGGGTTTTATTACACTTCCTGAAATGCTTCTCTTTCATTTACACTTTGAAAATATATGCGATATACATCAAAGAACATATTGTTAGATATGGAATGGTCCCTGTCTGCAAGTAAAATACATTCCAGCTACGATAATAGCACATTTGATCACAGTTAAGGTAAATCTCACCTTACTGCTATAAAGTCAGGGTTGGGAGAATACGTGGCAGGGAGAAAGCACTCTGATTAGTACTGAAGGACCTAAAGGTGGCATATGGAATAGGAGTGTGTAGGGAGGGCTCTTCTGAAATGTGCGGGATGAGTAAAACCTGGAGAAGTGGCTGAGCAGAGGGCTGGTGTTCACTGGAGAAACATGGATTCCTGCTCCTGGTCATACTTGTTGGAGCAGGAGCTGGCCCAGGCAAGAAAGTCTTGGATAAAATTTATAATTAGACACTCACTGGGGTGGAGAAATTCCATATGGCCCCTGGTTAAAGAACATGTTGACTATCTTGATATAAAATGCATCAGCAAATGACACGCTACCACATAGTAGGAATTCAATAAACCTTATTGACTTTTATCTAAAGCAGAAGTTCTCAACTGGGGCGATGTTCTCCCTCAGATGACTTTGGCAATGACTGACACGTTTTGTCTGTCACAAATGGGGAGGGAAAACTCCTGTTTTCCTGCGGATATAGGGCACAGGAAACTATGCACAGGACAGCCTGCACAGCAAGGAATTATCTGGTCCTTAATGCAGAGGGGGAGAGCCCTGTCGTCTCTACAGGATGTGAATGGATTTATTAGCACTTTTCCTTGTCATATTTGTGTGAGATTAGTCACAATTTCCAAAGGTTTAAGACCAAATTGAATCAAATGAGTTATCACTGCAAGGCAATGAAAATTAGATTCAGTAAATTGTGTCTGAGAACACTGGAGGCTTCAGGACCTCTTTATGTTCTCACAGAAAACCTGAAGCTATTTCCTTAATGTAGCAAGATGCCAGACATGGCCATGAATTCTGTGCTCTTATCTCTTTTAATGCTACTGTTTCTTTAGGCCCTTGTGTTCACTAGCAACCTTTCTGCATTTGTAGTCATTATTGATAAAAGCCCTTAACACTTAGATAAGATTAGAGAAATGCTTAATGATAACTGCAAATATATTTGTGTTTTTGACTCTGATTCATTATTTCCTGATCAATGGTTTTTTACATAATTGAAATACCAACATTCTTCTGAGCTTAATGTTAGCTAATAGAACCACTAGTGGTCTTTTAAAAATATGCATGCCAGTGCATGTCCTTTGCCTTTCTATAACATTACTGTAAATTCCTAATAACTAAACTCAAGTAAACCAGAACGTTCATGTTTCTATACTGATGCCCTACATGAGAAAAAGTTATAAGTTTATTTTATAAAAGTATATGTCAGGGGAGTAATATACCTTAATCATTTAATTAAACTAGACCTAAAAACTGACCACACATAGAGAAAAATTAGGTCATTTCTAAATAATAAACAAATCTTACTCAAAAAGTTTACATTTATGCTTTGTATTAAGAATGCCCCTTGTTAGGAAAACAACTTTGGAAATGAAGGCAAGAATTTTATGCTGATTTACAAGAAATAGTTACCCCATAATATATGCGTGCTCTATGTATGAAAACAATTCTGCTATTCCCTGAGGCCTAAATCCTTACTCTCAAGAGTTTTGTGCCACTAAGCTTTGGTAGAAGTTAGGTTTTTTTTTTCTTCATTAGAGAAGTGGGTTTACAGAATAATCATGCATAAAATACGGGATTCCCATATCCCACCCTATTATTAACACCTTGCATTGGAATGGAATATTTATTACAATTGATGTTAGCAAACTATAATAACTGCACTATTTTACTAGAGTCCATGGTTTAACTTAGGGTTCACTGTGCTGTGTAGTTCTATGGATTTAAAAAAAAATTATTTTGTTACATATATACAACCTAATATTTTACCTTTTAAGTACATTCGGATATATATTTCAGTGCTGTTAGTTACACTCACAATGTTGTGCTATCATCATTTCCATGCCTTACCAAAATATTTCCATAATTCCAAATAGGGACCCTGTATCTTTTAAGTCTTAACTTCCCATTCCCCATCCCACCCTGTGTCCTAGTAACCTATATTCTAGATCCTAACTCTACAAGCTTGCTTATTCTAATTATTTTAAATCGGCAAGCTCCTACAATATTTGTCTTCTTGTGTCTGGCTTATTTAACTCGACATGTGCTGTTGCATGCTCTCCAAGAGCTGACGCCACAGCTATGTAGTCTACCTAAAATTAACTTTTAACTAGGAAGCATATCCTGAAGGTTTGCAAAACATGTTTGCTTAAAGAAATCTTAAAGGAAGCCAGAGGAAGTAATCACAGTACCTTTAAAGGAACAACAGGAAGAAGTCACTGACTTGCCTACAAAAACAGTGGAAGCCAGAAGACAACAGAATGCTACAACTATCAACCTAGAATTCTAAATCCATCAAAATATCATTCAAAGAGTGAAGATTCAAAAAGACATTTTCAGAAAAATGGAAATAGGGAGGCTTTGTCACTGATGGAACTGTATTAAAGAGCTTAAATGTTTTGATCCAGAAAGCAAATGACACCAGATGAAGGCTTGAAGATGCACGTAAGAAAGATGAGCACTGGATATAGTAAACTTATCAGTAATTAGTAATGAATTTTTTCTGTTAAAACTATATTGAAAAGGGCTTGCAGGGTATACAATAAAGAGAATAAATCACATGACAAACAGAGGAAATGAGTCAGGGGGAGGACAAGTGAAATTAAAATGTTTCAGCGTCATTGCCTTGCATGGGAAGCAGTAAAATTACTAACTTTTGATAAGTCAAGGATTTCTGTTATAATTTCTGGGTAATCTCTCAAAAGAATGGTAAAAGTATGTAAATCTATTAAGCTAACAGGGGAGGAAGTTAGAATTATGCAAAATAATCAACCCAAGAGAAGTCAAAGAAAGGGCAGAGAAAAGGAAGTGGAAAAGCCAAGACTAAGAGAAAGGGAGGTAAATTCATATCCAAATAGTTCAGAAATTAGCTAATTGCACTATGGTTAAAGGGCAACCTTATCAGATTGGAGGCACACATCTAGAATACAAAGAGTCTGAATTAAGAAAATGATAATTATGGAAAAAGTATCATAAAAATACTAACAAAAATGCTGGTATTGATATTCATATTAGAAAAATAGACTTTAAGAGAAAAGTTATTAAAGATAAAAATGTATACCTTGTATTGATAAAAGATTTATTTCACCAGGAAGAAAAAACAATTCTAAATTTCAATTGCTAAATTATACTGTATCAACATATGTAAAATAAAAACTGAAAATTAAAAAAAGAAACAGTTGAATACATAGAATGTGTGGAGCGAGTTGCTACAATGGTGCATCTAGGGACACAGGTTTAGGGCACAGCAGAAACTTTCAGCAAATAATCCCTTTATTGCATGGAGTAAAGAGTCCAGAAAGGGCAAATAGTCTCCTTGTCTCTTACACAGCATTTACAGACTCCAAAAGTGCAGGGGAAGAAGTCCCATCATGGCACCTCTCCTCTGGTGGCCAAAAACTGCTCCAGGTGGGAATTGGTAGATGACACTTCTGTAGGCCCCACTTTGCATTAGAGAAGAGAGGAGAGACCAATCTATACTTTGAGTATCTTATCTGAGTGGGAGGGGCCCTACCACTGAGAATTCCTGTTCTGATAAGTACCTGGGGCTGCTTATTGCCAGTTTCCAGGTTTAAGGTCAGGCCAGGCCTTTCCTTAGACTTTACATCTCCCCCAGGTTGTAGAGGGGCACACAGGACAGAAAAGGAGGTGGGGGTAGCAGAAGGCTGGAGGATGGCGGCTTAGTGTGTGTTCCTGACTTCCACAGAGAAGGAGGTGGGGGTAGGCGAGGGCTAGGAAATGGGTGACTAGCAGATGCTTGCCATTTCCATAATAGGCTGGAACGTTTTCACTTCTTAGTAACTAATAGAAAGAGCAGTAAAAAACAATGAAACATACAGAAAATGTGAACAACTCAATTTACCAACTTGATCTAATTGACATATATAGAACTCTATAACTAACAACTTCAGAATACAAATTCCAGACATTTACAAAATGAATACAGAATGTTTACAAAAATATTTGAGCTATGATGAACATATCAAGAAACTTAAACTGAAATCATACAGAATATATTTGAGGACCACAGGGAAATAAAACTAAAAATCAATATAAAAGATATATGGAAAATTCCATATGCTTTGAAATTAAGCATTACATTTCTAAATCACCCATAAGCAACAGAAGAAATTACAACAAAAATAGGAAAACATAATGAATTGGATGACAATGAAAAAAATCTCTGAGATGGAGCTCATGCTGTGCTTAGAGACCAATTTTTATTGTCATATGCATTAATTAGAAAGGCACACAAAGGACAGAAATCAAAGAAATAAACATTTGTTTCAAGAACTCAGAAAATGATTAGAGCTGTGCAGAATTGTTTATTGTTTGCAATTGGTGCTAATACTTTAGTTTTATAAATTAATGCTAGAGTGACTTTATTGTTATCAATTTTAATTCACTTAACTTTGATTTATCTTATAGTATGTAGGGATGCATATTTGCATGAATATTTTTGGCCTGTATTTTATAATATCTTGAACAGTGCTGTCCAATATGAATATAATGAAAGCCACATATGTAATTTAAAATTTTCCAGTAGTCACAGTATAAATAAAATCAAAAAGAAACAGGAGAAATTTATTTAATGATATATTTTATATAACTTAATCTGACCATTATATTATAATTTCAACATGTAATCTATATTAAAATGTTAAAGAGATAATTTACATTCTTTTAACCCACTAAACTTTTGAAATCCTGTGTGCATTTTACAATTACATTACTATATTTCAAGTCCTCAATAACCATTAGGCTCATCTGGCTAATGGCTCTCATATTGGGCAGTATATATCTAGACTTCAAGGTGGCTATATTGATAAAAAATCTATTCATTGACCTATATATAAAGGATATTTATGCATAATTTTCCTAAAATTTGCTTTCTCACTAAAACTTCATAGTTAATTGATGGTTAAGTTCATACCTCAGCTGGGGAAGGTAATGGTGTTGTGTTGTTTGGTGAGGATATTTTGTGGACTTAACTCACAGTGAATTGTTTGCATTTATGGCTGATTACATCTGCAAACTGTGGAGATTGCCTTCAGTAATGAAAGAAGTCTCATCCAATCAGTTGAAGGCCTGAAAAGGAGAAGTGGTGATGATTTCAGCAATCAGAAGAGAGAAATTCCATCTATACTTTAGACAGCCAGCTCCTCTTGGGGAATTCATGAAAAACCTCCTTCGGAGTTTCCAGCTTGCAGCCTGCCTTACGGAATTTGGACTTGCCCATCCCTATTGTCACATAAAGAATTCTTATAAAAATCTCGTAATATTTACAGCTCTCTCCTGTCAGTTCTGTTGGCCCAGAGAATCCTGACTTAAACAGTTATTAAATGCTTTTCTTTGTCGGGATGCATGAGTACCTGGGCTAGGTGGGTGGATGTATCTTTTGCTCAGCAGCCATGTTGGAACAACATTTGAGAACTCTCACTGCACAGTAGCACAATGGATTACTTTCCCCAAATGTGTAGAGTATCAAAGATTAGATGTTACATTTTTATATTACTCTACAACAGTTTACCAGAAATATTAATTTTCATTTTCCATCTGAATTCAAAATTCTTAGATGGAATCATCCTCCCCTCCCAGTGAAACCAGTGAACCTCATCTGGCACTCTACATCCTTTTTTTTTCTTTCATACTCTCATACACTGTTGGTGGGAGTGTAAATTGGTGCAACCACATTGAAAAACATGTCAATGTCTACTATAATGAGCACTTATATACTCCTTGACCCAGCAGGTCCACATTTCGGTATATATCTAATATAAATGCATTCACACATGCATCAAAAGACAAGGAGAAGCTGTACTGTTTGTGATGGTTCCAAATTGAAAACTTTCTATCAATGGTAGATTGTCATATAGTCATACAGTGGAATACTGTACAGCAATGAAAATGAACAAACGCTACATGCCACAACGTGGATGAATCTCTCCAAGATTATATTGAGCAAAAGAAATCACATACAGGATTATATACAGCATAATGCTGTTTCTTAGAAGGTTTAAAACATGCAAAGTAAAAGTATAATATTAAGTCTCAGGACAGTGATTGGTTACCTTTGAAGAGGAGAGCAAAGGTAGTACTTGGTAGCAGGAGCAAGGAGACCTGTGAGGTGCTGGCAGTGCTCTATTTCTCGATCTGAGCAGTGGCTACAGGAGTGTTGCTGTGTGATAAATTCATTGAGATCTTTACTTTTACTTCTGTATTTGCAAAAGAGTGGAAGATGAAGCAGTGGAGGTAGCAGTATTCACAGTGCTTTTGAGTTGTGTTGCTATATAAAGGGGAGAATTAAATGGGCTGATAGATGGGGAGATCATCCAATCAAGGGAGACTCTCTTTTTTAGGTCGGCATGTAGCACAAAATGCTTGTATGCTGAGGGCATGATCCACTAGAGAGGGGAAATTTGAGAGGTAAATATCATAGCAGGAGCCTAGAACTTGAGTAGGTGAGAAGAGATGTAGTTGGCTTTAGATAGGCACAGGGATAATTTAGTCATTGTGTAGAAAGACAAAGAGCAATGTTTATGATCACAGATAGATGGACCCCATTCACCCAGTTACCAAAACTTCAGTGATGTATGAAATGTTTCCCTTTCTCCCAGTCTCTCTACTCCTTCATAACCACTTACAGTGAATGCCCAGCTTATTGACCTTGCTTGCAACAATTTCAGTTACAAACATGTCTCAATAGCTTTGAGTTTCTCAAGAAAAAGAATATGGTCCTCAATCTATTGATTATCTAAGAGTTGCTTCTCCCATGGCCATATTTCCATTCCTTGCTAGCAAGGAGAAGACCCTTGTCAAGTAAAAAACTTTCCAAATATCTATATTTGGTTGGGGGAGCCGTTTCTGTTAATAAGGATTTAAAGTTATTTCAACTTTGAATATAAAATTTAACTACATTTCCTTGGTTTTACGGTGTAAATAATAATATGTACTGGGCACATGTACACATAAAGACGTGTGCATTTGTGTGTACAAATCTTATAAGACAAACCAATTTTAAAGATGTAAGAATGGGAAAAAAGATTAATCTTAGAATCAAAGATATGTGTTGATATACCAAAATGAATTACTCCCTTCAACACTAGAAAAATGGAAAAGAAATTCTGTGGAAAGTAACACCTCTATAATCTCATCCACTCTTATCAGTTCTAAGACTGCTTAACAGGTGGATTCCCAATATAATATTTGCATGTAATTTTCTCTCCTCTGATATTTCTACTTGGTCCTGCAGCAAAATGCAAATAAACGTAACCAACTCAACACCAAATTAATATTCTCTTCAATTCACCAGCCAAATTCCATGGCTAAGTTCACTCTTAGGCCTATCAAGCATTGTTAACTTCCCCTCTCTCACGTTGCTGGAATTATCTCTTCTTCTACTCCAAGGGCAGATATCAAATCATACTGGGAACAGAGCTATTTTTGGGCACTATTTCCCCACCAAATTATAGGGTTTTGAGCATTGGATAGGGCCAATACCGAAACTTGTGATACACACTGTAGGTTATTGAAGTAGATTTAATAAAATATGCAATTTTCAGAAAATAAATAAAAGTGGTCACATTTTCCTACCATAAGAATTCACTGCATTCCTGTCACTTTCAGATCTGCTCTCAAATCAACTGGCATGAGACTATATATTTCATCATTATATTGTCCCTATTGTTTGAGCATTCAATTATCTTCAGTCAGCTCAAATTTCTCTGTCAAGTTCACATATCTCTTCCCTCTCTCTTTCTCTTTATCTCATTTTATTTTTCTCTCTCTTCCTCCTTCTTTCTTTCTCTTTCATCTTTCTCTGATGCATATACACGCAAACACACACAGAGAAAAACTCACAAGGCGTTTTAAGGAAGCAAATCTAGCATTATGTTCAACATCATAAGAAAGGAAATAATATTACAAATAAAAGAATCTAGAGTAAAGAAAGAAGGTAGAAGTAGAACAAAGTCAAAATTATTAAGATTACTACCACTTCTTACTTTCTTCTACTATCTTTTGTTGACTTCTCCAGTAGAATTATGATACATGCGAAAATGCCCATTATACCAAATTGCTAGATTTAATGAACGAGATAACTTTAAAATTTTAGAGAAAGAATTGTCATAAATATGCCTTTTGAAAAGCTATATTTCATGCTTGTGAATACAAAATTCCTTCCTCTTATTATAGTAGCACTTAAAAAACTTAGTGTACAAAGTACATCTCCATTTTTCGTGAAATAAGCATTCTAGTTATTAGATTAATATATACCTTATATAATCTGTATTTCTGAATTGACTGAAAGCAGTTGTGTTTAAAAAAGAAGATATACAACAAATCCCTAAAGATGTTTAATCTTTCCTTCTTTCTTTTAAACTTTGTTGATTAAAACATGACTGCCTTTTCTGACTAAGATTGACAAGGTGTCAGCTTGATGAATTGTTTAAATTCTGAATATGTTTGCTATATAAGTAGGTGGAAATGCAGAAACCCTTGGGAAAACTGAAGTTCTTCTTGGAATACAAAGCAAGTAATGCTGCAGCCATTTTACAAAAAGGATATAGCAAGATAAGATATGAAATGTTTGACTTTAATAGAAGTAATTATCTAAAAAACCAACCACAGTGGAAACTGCTCAAAACTTGAGTACTTTGTATGCAATAAACAGTCCTCGAGATCATGTGTGTAGTCAACCAAAGACTGCAAAAACAGTTTACAGGTTGAAATACAGCCACCTCTGGAGGAGTATTGAGCCAGGATTTGATGCTAGTATATCAAATAGGTTTTGCAATGTGGTGGGCAAATCTCTTTAGCTTTGGAAATTACTCTAACAGTTTGGTTGCTATAAAGTTGCTACTGAAAGCGAGCACTGGGGCAACCAATTGTACTCCCAGGTACATCCTTCATGTTCAGAAAAAAATCAAATGATTTATAACTTTAAAATTGGTTCTCTTGAAGTTCCCAGTCATTTTTTTTTCCATAAAATTTTGAATGCAGCAGTATATTAAGGAGTGCTTGTAAATGCCAAAGCACAATGTTAACGTTTGATTGCATTTATTATAATTTCCCAAACTCTGGAAAATGAGGGATTTCTATTGCCAGTACACATTGTTATAACACTATGCAAATGCAAGGATATAAAATAATTACAATGTTATTCATGATCTTGATGCACTTTAATTGTTCTGATGGCAAATAAACATTGTTTAACTTGAGATTTAAATGTGCATAGCTGATGATACAGTTTTAGGAGTCTTAACTGGAAAATTACACACCAATAAAAAGTATACATAGAGTACTGTATTCTGTATACTGAGATCTCTACTAAGATTCACAGGGGAGACTCATTTCATATGAGGTAGGTTGGAATCATTTTTATTTCAAGAAATTCAGTGTTTTCCATATCTAGTTTTCCATATATTTCAGCATATTATCTTGAAATATTAATCAATGTTCTTCCTTCAATAATGCCTTGTCTGCCCAGGACTCTGCCCCATTCAGGCAGATGGGTTTTTCTGCCTTCAGAAAAGGGAGGACACAGGAGAATACGGAGCTCATCATTAGACGTGGCTTTAATATAGCCTGGTGGCAAAGAAGGAGGGAGTTAGGGAAAAGTTACATGGCTTGGATAATGTATTTCAGAGAATAACTGACAAAGGCTTTCTGCTCCTGAATCAAGAAATGAACCCCTGGATAGGCAGAAATAAGAGTTAGGTTGGAAATAGTTACATTGAAAAGGTGTTGTAATATTTATTCAGTAAGGGGGCACGGAACCCTGCAGCCATGTAACAGGTTGTCAAGCTCAGGTTTGGTGCTTGTAGGGAACAATCAAATGCCTTGACAGAATAGAGATCATCTAGTGGGTAGAGCATTCCCCTCAGGCCAAGTTCCCTGCCTTGGACCAGTTAGATAGTGGCTACTTCCTTAGCTTGTATGGCAGCAAGGCAGGTCAATTTTGTAAAGGTAGACCTCGGGCTGTGTTGCGTGCAGGGCAGACACTTCGCAGACAGGGAGAGTGTCACTCTCAGTCGCCTGTTGTGAGTCTATATATGCTACTTGTCTGCAGCTCAGCAAGGAGCTTCATATATTAAACAGCCTCAGAGGAGGCTACATAAAACAACCCAAACACAGGGACACATCTTCAGCCTCACTTATCCTCACCCAAACCGGAGAGACATCAAGAGTCACCTCCAGGTATTTTATCCAGAAGTGATGTGGAAGAGTCCCTATATAAGCTGCTAGCTCTGAGCCAGACCCCATGATTTATATGAGTAGTAGGTTCTCCACAGAAATGGACCTGACAAGCTATATACATAATAATATAATAATATATAGGAGATATACAGTGTAAGTATTTTGAGATTTAGTATGGGAATTGGCTCATGTGACAGGGGGAATAGGCACGTCTGAATCCTTTAGAGCAGCCTGCAATCTTCCCCAGGAGAAGCTGGAAGGCTGAAATAAAGAGGGAAATTCCTCTTCTGCCTGCTGAAATCATCACATCTCCTTTTAAGGCCTTCAGATGATTGGATGAGAAGTCTCTCATTGCTGAAGACAATCTCCTCAGTTGATTGTAGATGTCATTAGCCCTAGATGCAATCAATTTACTGATGATGAAAATTCATGAAATATTCTCGTAGCAATCAGGCAATTGCTTGCTTGACCAAACAACTGGACATTATGACCTGGCCAAGACACATGAACTTAACCATCACAGTATGTTAATTAGTTCATTCACCAATTTATTCAACTTTAATAGGTCCTTGGGTATATCCATGATCAGAGACAAACATCCTGACCTTGGTGCAGTAAATTCTAGTAAGGGGATATGGAAAATACACAATTAGCACAATAACTAAGTAAATACATAGTAAGTCAGAAAGGCAATTGTGCTAAGGAGAAATGGAAGAAAATAAGAGAAGACAACGGACATGGGAGTTGCAATTTATAAATAGGGTAGCCAGTACCAGGCTCATTGAGAAGATGGCCTTTGAGTTCTCTAGCTCTGCTTTGAGCCTATCTACTGACCCTGGATGTGGTTACTCTAATTAGGAAAGGAGGAGGTGATGCTGAAACAAACCAGAAACTTTTACCCCAGTTTCTGAGCAAATAAGCCTTTGCTTCAGAGCATATATCACAAATTACTACAAAAAAGAAAAAAAAAAAAAAAGCAGCAGCAAACCATCTTGACAGGGTGTGTAGTTTACTCTCCAATCCCCCATTCCTGATAGATTCAAGTGCAAGCCACCCTGGCAGTTGGTTAGTTTCTTGGGGCCATGAAAGCATTACTAGGGCTCTAAAATATCATGTTGGGTGAGAGATAAAATGTGTTTGGCAGCACTCCTTTCATGGGAAGGCTATATGTTATTAAGAGATCTACTCTGATAGCCTGGGGAGGGCAGAGGTCAGATGGTGGTAGGGATGCGACCCTGCTTTTTACATATGGGGTTAAAGTAATTGCAGGTCTTTGCTTTTGCTGAGTGAAGTTTTCAAGTTTGCAGCCAGCGTTTACAGCCAGGCTATAGATCTGGCAGAAGTAGGTAGAGATCAAACCATGTCCCTTATTTGTCCTCCCCCAATGCACTGCTCACCTGCTCTGCTAAATAACACTTGAGCAATATTCTTTGAAAAATTGGTTGGAAAGAGCAGCAAATTAATAGCCTTTTAAGAAAATGAACATATTTTAGTCTGGAGTGGGATGAATGATCACCTGGAATATTGGCTCAATGCCCTAATTACTTAGTCTTGAACAATTATTTCCTTGTTCTGTCAACTCCACTGCCTAAGGCTCTTTCAAGCAGGACCATCCTGTGTTAGGTAGCAAAATGCTGTGATCCACTTCTGCAGGAAGCAGTCAGGAAGCCCAGGTGTCACAATGTAATTCCTTTGGCTCCTTCCCTTTTAGGTGCTGGCATTGTCTGAGCACCTGACACTGAAGATATTTTGGCTTGAATTGGATAAAAGTTCCATGGAGGCAGGCTTGGGGTTTCTTAGGTTATAGAAAGAACTCAAACCTCAATGAACCACTTGGCTTTGGGGCTCCCGAGGACCAGACATGCAGTCTTGCCTAGGAAAACTGTCTTCAATTTGCTTCTTCTTTTTCTTTTTAACATCCTGTATTAGTTCCTGTTGCTTATATAACAAATTAGCAAACCTTTGTGGCTTAAAACAACACAAAATTTATTATTGTACAGCTCTGGAGGTTGGAAGTACTAAAATCAAGGTTTTGTTCTGGCTGTGTGTTCCTTCTGGAGGCTCAAGAGGAAAACTGTGTCCTTGCCTTTTCGAGCTTCTAGAAGCTGCCTACATTTTGGCTCATGGTACCTTTCCTCCATCATCAAGTCAGCACTGTAACGTCTTCAAATCTCTCTCTCTCTTTCTGTCTTTCTCTCTCTCTTGGCTCTGCTTCCATCATCACATCTTCTTTGACTCAGATCTTCCTGCTTCTGTCTTTCCCTTATAACTGTCCTTGCAATTCCATTGGGCCCACATGGATAATCCAGAATAATCTCCCCATCTCAAGAACCTTAATTTAATAATATCTGCACACTTCCTTTTACATATAGGCTGACATATCCACAGGTTCTTGGCATTAGGAAGTGGGCGTCTTTAGGAGTCATTGCTCTGACTACCACACACACCCTACAGCACCTGTCAGTTCAACAGCTAAACCAACCCTAGATTCTCCCACTAACCCCGCTCTCAGTAAACCTTATTATGATTTTTACTTCTCCCTGTGTTGCCTCTGGCTTAGAAAAGACAAACAATGGAGCTAATTATAAAAATTCTTCTGAAGTTGCCTTAAGTGGGATGACCATACATCCAGCTTACCCAGAACAATTCTGGTTTTCATTTGTTAATCAGGCATAATTACAAATCATTTTCCTTTTCACTTTCTAATGCATTCTGATTTGGATGACGAATTATGTGGTCATCTTATATATCAGCCCACTCATATTACTTTGGGAAGAAGGAAGAATTTATGACCTATACTATAGGGCAACTCCAATCTGATAGTATTTTCAAGCTGCAGCCTTTGAAATTTATATTGTGCTTAGGAATAATTTGATTCTTTACTGTCTGCCTTCAAGGGCCAGAACTAACTGAATCTAATTTTGTATCAACCAATGTATCAAGCTGAACCCTAAATCAAGTGCAGATGTCTATATGTCTATAAGACCTTTGCTAAAACGGCCCCTCCCACCACCAGAGTAATTAATTCAGCCTAATTTTCGTTTTTCCCGGAGGTATTTTTCTAGGAAGCCTTCAAATCCATGTCCAATCAACCTATTGATATTTTAAAATTTTCTTTTATTTGGTTTGATAACAGTATATTTTAGGTGTCATGATATTTGTTTATTAGGCAAAAGCATAAAAGCAAATAATTTAATTATTTAATGACAGAGTAAACTCTGATAGGTTGGTTTGACTTCAATGAACATTTCAAAATTAATTCCTTATATTTCTTCCTCTTAAATCAAATCCATTTTTTTTTTAACAAGGCATTTTACAAACTACCACATTCAACAAAAATCAGTCTCTGTACTGGTGCACGTCTAATAGTATTTTTTATTTGCTTCCTGAGAGGAGACGCCATAGCCAAATCACCTTGAAAAACCCTTTAAGCAAGTCAGTTTAAGAACACATAGGAGCCTTCCAAAATTACTTGATGTTAGGAATAGAAGCTTTGCTCAGGTGCCCGGTTTTAGAAGAATTTGCCCTCATCTGAGCAGTGGTACCCATGTCTGGTCTGGGAGCTCTGGGTATCACACACCTGTTGTGCATCACCTCACCGTCTGCTCAACTCGCTTTTACTCCAAACTTTGCTTCAACCAGCCTTTCACAAATAATCCAACAGCTCCTGATCGCACCACACCTCATGCCAATAGCTCTGTCCGGACCTTCTCTGATGCGTAGCTGGGCTGCCTGGAAGCAGCAGCTTGACGCTGATGACTGTGCATTTCTGGAGGTATGAGGGAGGCAAGGTCCCTTGAGCCAGCTCTTTGCTAACAGGGACCAGTGGGGGCTTGTGGTGGGCGCTGGTGGAGAAAGGCTCCTCTTTCTATCTCATCACTAGTCGACTCAGGGATGCTTTGTAATTGGTTCCTCCCAGCTCCATCAAGCCCTAGGTGGCCTCAGGGCTGACACTGGAAAGACTCCTCACCAGGTTTTCCACCTTCCATGTTTTAGTCTTCCCAGTTTTCTACTATTGTTCTCAAAACAAATTACTCACATACAAGCCCTTGTACCATGCTCTATCTTCTGAGGAAAACTAGGCTAAGGCATATGCGGCAGTTTGACATTATTTTATGGATCCCAAAAGAGAAAGGTTATGTTTGTAAACTAATCTGTTTCTCTGGGAGTGATATTCTTTGCTTGCATTAAATTCAGTTGAGGGGTCCTTGATTAGATTACCTGGTAAGATTGCTCTTTATTGGACTGTGTTTGATCCTGCTGTGTAAGAGAGAGGATTGCTTAAGCACGAAGCCCTAAGAAGCTGGCCTTGGGGAGCAGTTCAAGAGGAGATGGTGAGCTCTGATGGGAAGGCTGAAATTTGGGCAGAGATCTGCAGGCATCTTGCTTCACCATGTGGCAACACACCAGGATCAAGAGTAGCTGACTTTGGTGAGAAAGCATCTCTGATGGTGCATTGGTTTGGACTTCTCATGGCCTTGGAACTGTAACCTTTTACCCCAAATAAACCCCCTTTATAAAAGCCAACAGATTTCTGGTACTTTGCATCAGTAGCCCATTGGCAAACTTAAACAGCATACATTATGTTTTTTTCTCTTTTGTGTCTTAGTAATTCTTTCTGTAGTTACTTGCCTTTTTCAATTTCCTTAATTTTTTTTCTTTCTCTCTTTGACATTGAGCTTTTTGGAAGATACAGTGATTTTTCTGTTCCAAAAGGACAAGACAAGGAATCTTGTGATGAAGAAACTGTTTGGTATTTTGACTGTGACATTAGATTCACAAACCTGTCTACACAGGTGATAAAATTACATAGAACTCTACACACATACTCACACACACATACACAATCATACCCATGCTCAAACACTGCCACACACACATTCACACACAATCACACACACTCACACACACAAAGAATACAAGTAAAATTTGACTATATAGTATCTATATATTCCATCATTGTCAGTTTAATTGTTCTGATATTATATTATAGGTCTGCAAGATGGTATGCTTGGGGGAAAACTGGTAAAGCATACATGGGATCTCTCTGTATCATTACTTAAATTTGCTTGTGAATCTGCAATTGTCATAAAACTTAAAAGTTTAATTGAAGGGCAAGGTAGTTTGCTTTGTTTTGACAGTAATACCTCAATTTATACACACATATGCATTGCATTCCTTTAGATGTTTAATAAACAGGTTAAGTATGTGTGTATATATATATATATTTGTAAGAGATTCTCACCTAAGTTATGGTGTAATAATAAAAAATCTATTTGGCTTTTAAATGAAAGTCTCCTCATAGGCCTCTGTGCTTTGAGCAACCTGGAATCTAGTAGAATAAACTACATATTGTATACAGAATTAAATTAGATTAGTGCATTCCCATTTAGTGCTTTGTATATTTATTAAGAAGGAAAGCATTCCTAAACTATTTTTATCTGTGCTGACAGTCTATACCTGTTATATAGGAAGCTTAATAAGCATATATTTGGTTAATTTTTAATTTACTCCTCTTTTGTTAATTTTTCATAAAAATGTCTGTGCTCAGTTAAACCTATTGGAATGGTTTTTCCCGTAAAAAGAATAATAACTTTTATACATTAGGGGAAACATGATGTCATCTGGATAGATTAGCTACTTAAGTGTTTCCTGAGTCCAGTTGAGACACTGAATTTGTATTTTGTTAAAATAATGTTTTTTTCCTTTAAAGACTAAACATATGATTCAAACAAAATTCTACAGGCAATGCATTGTAATTATAAGAACATATTTTCTTCAGCATTATTTGTGGTAACCCAGGACAACTGTAGGAGCAAGGGAAATGCAAAAGTAAATTGGCACAGTGCAGTTCCTTATTCTATTTGTTTAAAGGCCAGCCTGTTACATTTTCTGTAAATGCTTACCCACTGCCCATGTCAGAAAATATTTAATCTGCAAAGTTTGCATCTGTCTACATCACTCTCAAATGCACTTTCCCTGTTTTAGTTACCCTTCACCTGTACCTTGACCTACTGCTGCCTGTCTCAATAAATACAGAACACAAGCATTTACCTGCAGCAAATGCGAATGGTTCCCCCAGAAATATAGCATCCTATAAAAACCAAAGCCAAAGGAAATAGAAAGGTGAGGTCAAGTATAATTCTTTCATTGTAGCCTCCCTCTCTTTCCTTTTAGGCTCAGACACTGAGTTGACCTCTATATTTTTATGGCTAGATTAATTCTGCTATTGCAGAGTGAATTTTCAGAATCATCTGGTTGGAATGACCTTAAGAAGTTTTGACCTACAAAAGGAGTACATGAAAAAAATGATGGAAAGATGAAAAAAATGAGAATTGCAGACCAAGATGGCTTAGAGATTATCGTACACAACCTTCTAATTTCATAAAGAGGAAGTTGAAGAAAGAGCAGTTAAATGATGTTATGTTGGGCTCTTATGTCCTAAGTTAGTTAAGTCTGCTAAGCCATTTATCTTACTTCTGCAGCTCTACAGACCCAAGGCCAACCTTATGCTAACTCGGGGTGATAGGAGGCCCCCTAAACAAGCAACTGGGTATGGGGATTGCAGTATTCAGTAAGTGGGTGACATTTACCCCAGTAACCTAAATCATTTCCTTATTCCTCTGTTTAGTGTCCTTTAGTATGTTAATACAACTTTCTCTTCTCTTCTCAGAGACTTTCCAGAGTCTGCAGAAGGACCCATCACGCTTATTGCCCATAGATGAAACCCACCACCTATTGGCAAGCTCTTAGATGGTGATGACCTACCTGCTTTGAGACCCTTCTCTTCCAAGAACACTTTTCTGCCTCTGTGGGTCTATATGGGACCAGGGCCAGCCTTTCACAGTTTGGACCTCCACTGCCAGCTAAGGGGATTCTAGAATTGACTTAGGTGCAGGACTCTATAGTTTAGGGATTTTTACCTTTGAGAAATTTATCTTTGAGGTTGGCTATCTGCTTAAGAATTATTTTCTACTTTTGTCTAATTTAGTAGATTCCCTCCTGCCCAGATCCTAGTCAAATTCAACCTCAAAATTCTATTTTGGGAATTGTGAGGAGCCAGCAGGGGATGAGAAGAATGAGTGTGGACGTGACATTTTTTAAATTGAGAAAAACATTTAAGGTAATGTAAAAACAGAACAATTATTGTAGTCTCTTTGATTTGAATACTTCTTTTTCTTATCCCTCCACTTACAGGGGGCTTTAGTCAAATTTGGCTTTCCCAAATTATTTTCCTTAAGCACAATAACTGTGATAATAAGTATTATTTTGTGGTTGCTATTGTTTGCTTTTCAAAATATTCTGCTGTGCTTGGTATATTACAAGACACATAAGAGGCACTTGAGAAATAACTGCCCTTTCTGAGTTCTTTGGAATATAAATGAAAAAGAAGAACATAAAAATGCTTTATCATCTGTCGAGCATCATACACATATAAACCATAAACCTCCTTGTACTAAAGAGAACAAACATAAAACAAACTAAAGAATATCACAAATTTAAAATATAATTATTTTGGATATAGCAATTTTAATACTTAGTATGGAGGATGGTTAACAGATATTTTCTGTTTTCTCTCTCATGCCAGATTTTCATCTATAACTCTCACTAGCTTATTAAAAGACAGTAGACAAAATGGTAGGAAAACAATGGTACATAAAAGAAAAGGTGATACATTTTCATTTTGTTATTTCAGATACTTGTCAGTTGGCATATATGTTTACATCATCTGAGAATATAGTCATATAAAAGGAAATGTGTATATTATATATGAACAATTTTGATCTGCAACTCTTATAAACCTGAATAATTAAAATACTAATCAGCAATGAGAATGAACTGCAACTGCACACAAGAAAATAGATGACTATCATAAACCTAATGTTGAGCACAAGAAGCTAACACTAAGGTAAGCACACTACATGATTCCATTTATATAAATGTCAAAAACATACAAAACTCATCTAGGGTCTTAGAAGCTAGGACAGTGGTCGCTCTGTTTATGGGGGTAATGCTTGGAAGGGGGGGATGCTTGGAAGAGGGTTAGTCTCTGCAATTGATAGCGTTCTGTTTCTTGATATGGCTGCTGATTTTTTGGATGTGTTCATTTTGTGCAAATTTATTGAGGTTTACTCATGAGGTATATGCCCCTGTATCCCACTAATTGTCTCACTAGCTTTGTTTATGGTTTTCAAGTAGGATCCTGATTAGTGAAAAGTACATATCTGGTAAGGGCAAACTACATTAATTAGCTTGTGCATGAGTTACCATTATAAGTACTATTATAACAAAAATGGGCAAGTTTTGTACTTTGCTTCTTGGAAGTAAGCAGACAATGTGAATTAATGAATAATTGTCTGAGCCTAGTGAATCATCTTAGGTGACTACAAATAAAATTGTGAAGTCATCGTTTTAGTAACCTGGCTGCCAAGGCTAATACCATGCAATGGTTGGCTTAAAAAATAGGTATTTATTGGCTCTCAATTTTGAGGTTAGGAAAGAGTTGAAATCAAGGCATCATTAAGGCAATTCTTTCTGGGGCTGGCTCCTGACAATCCTTGGTCCAGGGCTCCTCTCTTACATGACAAGGCACTTGGTGGCCTCCCTGGCCTTTCCCTTCTCTTCTTGGTTCCATTGACTTTCAGCTTCTGGCTGCTTCTTCTGTGGCTTTCTCTCTATCTGTCTGAATTCCTTCTTCTAATAAAGGATGCCCATAATAGGATTAAGATCCATCTTTTTTTAAAGATTTTTATTTATTTATTTATTTATTTATTCCCCCCCTTGCTGCTTGTGTTTGCTGTGTCCATTTTGCTGTGTGTTTTTTCTGTGTCTGCTTATCTCCCCCTTGCTGTGAGGTCTTGCTGCATCAGCCCACCGTGCCGTGCGGGCCAGCCTGCCCTCACAAGGAGGCCCCGGGAAGCGAACCCGGGGCCTCCCACATGGCAAACGGGAGCCCCATCAATTGAGCCACACCCACTTCCCTAGATCCATCTTGATTGAATTGGGTCACACCTCAACTAAGCAAGCTCATCTAAAGGTCCAACTTACAATGGGTTTATACCCACAAGAAAGTATTAAATCTAAGAGCATGTTTTTCTGAGGTTACACAGCTCTGAGCCAACACAGTCATAAATGCCTTCATATTTAGAGTTGGAATGGAGCTAGAAGTGGTCATTTCCAGTGGTTAACTGCAACCACATTTAGCGCTTTTTAAATACTACTCAACTCATGGTGTCGTATTTTTTACTCAGAACTTAATTGAAAGATAATAGCTATAGTGGTATAATTAAAAGCCTTAAATTTGATAGCTTCTTTGTGTAAAATACAACCCTGAAATGAATCCCTTACCTAGGACTATAATTTCATTAAGGTAGTGGCATAAATATTGTGTATGGAATACCGCATGCAACTCTTTGGCTAACTTTCTCTTTGGGAGAAAGAAGAGCATTCTTTCATTTTTTTCTTTTACCACTTTTTCTCCCTACCTGTCAAAAGCAGCATGAAGAAGAAAGACATGGGAAAAAACCCTTAAAAGAATAACAACTGTTTTCATTTGTATAATTTTATAAATAGAGAAACAAAATTTGTCAGGATAGGCAGGCAAACAGCATTTCTATTCTTTGAAATGCGTTTCAGTCTTTCAAAATGTGAATTACTGCTCCTGAATGTGAAAGACTGAAAGCAATGATGAATGCAAAAAAAAAAAAAAAAAGTTTGCAGGCAGTTATAATATTATTGTAGAAGAATATTTCCTCATCCTTAAAAGCTTATATTGCAACTTTATGGTGAACCATCGAAAACCTATTATCATTAAATGAAATATAATGACCATAATCTCTACCCCCATGCCTAAAATAAGTAGCTGATCATAAGCAAACATTCAGAATAACTGCTTTCCCTGAAAGTTTAAATAAAAGTAGATTTCTCGGGGAAAAGATGTGGCTCAAGCAACTGGGCTCCCGTCTACCATTTAGGAGGTTTGGGGTTCAATTCCTGGGGCCTCCTGGTGAAAGGTAAGCTGGCCCGTGTGGTGAGCTGGCCCATGCAGAGTCCTGGCCCACGTGGAGTGCTGGCCTGTGCGGAGAGGTGGTGCAGAAAGATGATGGAACAAAAAGTGACACAGAGGAGATGTAATAAGAGACGCAGCAGACCCGGAAGCTGAGGTGGCGCAAGAGATCGAGCTCCTCTCTCCCGCTCCAGAAGGTCCCAGGTTTGGTTCCTGGTGCTGCCTAAAGAGAAGACAAGCAGACATAGAAGTACATACAGAGAGCAGACAGCGAGCACAAAATGATGACAGGGGTGGGCAGGGGGAGAAATAAATAAATAAAATAAATCTTTCAAAAAAACAAGTAGAATTCTCAGACTTTATGTCCAAAATTTTATTATTTACATTTGCATTGGCCAATCATCTACAGTGTTAGTGCCATGATTTAGGCACTTAGAGAAGAACCAATGTTCGTAGGTTTATTTCATTAGTGAAATTTATGAGAGTAATAATAACATACATTATTAAAAAAAAACCTTAAGGCAGTAGTAAAAATCAGTGAGTGCACCAACTGGTCACCTTCATTTTTACCTAAGTAAAATTCCTCAAGCAATTTATTAATTTGTACTCCTCTTCAGATGGGAGATGGCTGAGAAAAAATTTGATGATGTGGTAAATTGTACCAAAAAAAGCTACTCAAAGAAAGAACCCTGACAGTGTGTTGGGTGAAGTGATATGAATGCAATTTCCGACAGCCAGCTGTGTGGCCTTTTAGATATCAGATGATTCCCTGATTGCTCATATGTGAAATTAGAAATATGGACCAAATTATCTGGAAGGTACTTTTCAGTTCCAAAACTCCGAGTTGCAATTTTGTTATTTTCTTTCTTTCTTTTTTTTTTTAATATCAACTTTAAAAGACTGTCATTGACTATGTCGCTTACAACTTATTCTTTGGTGGGAAAGGAAATGTTAAATGAATTATCTCTTTTTGTCCAGACAATGTTTTAAAGGAGAAGGTGGCTAGAATAGAATATGAAGGAAAAGACTCGTCATGCTAACAATTCAGGCAAATGGTAATTTGTAAAATTTCCAAAGTGGAAGTGGGTGATGTTATATCCCAGCTCTCCTGCCACAGTGCTGCACACACGCTGATTCTTTGTCTTACAGCATAAGTTACAATCTGTAGACTGCCTGCTCTGGGTAAGTAATTTTGGTTCCTTTACCTATCATCATTATTGTAGGTTTTTAAAAAAACTGTAAGGTGGATATTATTACTGACATCTTACAAAGGAAGAGCCTATCACTTAGAGGGAATAAATAATACACTTAATGCCACACAGGTAATTAGAGATGTAGCTGGGATTCATGCTCATTCGTATTTCTGAACTGTTAAGGATTGTCATGAGTAAATTTTTTTTTAACTGATGGTAGTAGACACTGAAATATGCAAAACCTTTTTTTTGTGAGCTACAGGAGTGTCTTACAATTGATGAATGGAATTTTAATTAGTAAATAAATGATGACTGTAAATGAATTAATAGGCATGTAAAGGATTTTTTTTTCTTTTTTAAAAAAATTAAAACCTTATTATCCACTCTCACTAGCACTGCAATATGTCACAATGAGAGGAAGGAGTGCATTTAGAGGCAGGGAGAGCAGTGATTGTGAACAGTGCAGGTTCGCTGGGCCTGTATCAAGCATGTAAAGGACAGCTTTACTTGTGAATTGTGACAGACCAAACACATATGACCGGCTGGCGCATAAGATAAATTCTGGGTCTCCCTTTATGGTATGGAGTGCAAGGCCCCTTCATCTTCCAATATCCTCTGCACGTCTTCCCCCTTAAACTCCTTCCCTGGCGCCTTTGAATACTGACAGCGTGGATCTCGACATTGTTTTTCAGGCCTCTGTTTGCACCAACGGATCCTATTACTTCTCTCTGCAGTACTCCGTCTTCTGCCATTCACACAGTGGGAGAGCTCTGACATCATTTCTAGCACACCTTCTTTATGAAGCCTTTATGGCCTCCCAAGCTGGAAGTGACTGCTCCCTACTTTCTGCAAACCCTGCACCTTCTACAACTTTCTATAGACGCCATCATACTCTATTTTAGTTACTTGTGAAGTTTTCTGCCGAGATTCTGAGCTCCTTGAAGGACGGAATGCTCTCAGATGCACCTTGCTTTCTTGCAACTATCACATCTCATTAGTGAACAGGGAAACTCGGGCTCATATATGACAAATATAATGGGAAGGGATGGAATTTAGGCACCAGGTCAGATGAGAATGTGCAGGCCAGTCTCCAGGAAATCTCTGCTTATTTTGCTCCATTTATTTATTTTATTTTATTTACTCTTGGTCTTCTTGTCATATTCTTATATGACATTGATCTTGCCCTGAGTCCACCATTGTGCATAACGGACAGTACTGCCCACAATTCCTTTTTTTTCCCACCTTTCAGAGCTTACAATGAGCTAGAGCTTTGTCTTTTTAAGTATGTTTTGTTTCAGTTCACTAGCATTTGTTTGCCTTATTTTTGTGACTGACTAGTTTGTCTGATTGTCTGAATGCTTCTTTTAATGTGGGAATATTTTCTTCTGATTTCTTCTTTTTGTCGGCTTGAGAATTCGAGCTTTTGATACAGGCAAAAGTGAAAGGTCGTGTTAGAGGTTTTCACTGCCCATCATCAGGGACCTCCCCACCCTCTTCTTTGCTTTGCTTCTCATTCCTTGCCTTCTTGGCTGCAGGCACCCACATTTCTAGTGTTGCTTTCTGGCTGTGTAGATGTCCCTCCATGCTACAAACTACACAAACGTAGCTTTCCAGGGTAGTGTTGCATAAATTACCTTTTTTGGTAGTTTGAAGCTGTATATACCCCGGAAAAACATGTCCTTAAACCTAACCCATTCATGTGTGTATGAGCTCATTGTAAATAAGATCTTTCGATGAGGTTACTTCAGTTAAGACGTGGCCCAGCCCAATCAAGATGGGTCTTAGTCCTATTACTGGAGTCCTTTATAAGCAGAGAGAAAGTCAGACAGAGAGAAAGCCAGAGGAAGGAGCCAGGAGCTGAGCATATAGAAACTCAGAAGAGAAGAGAGATACCAGGAAATGCTGCCATGTGCCTTGCCATGTGACAAGATCACCAGCAGCCAGCCCTAGCATGCCACAGTCTTTGGGGAGAAAGTATTGCCTTGATGATGCCTTAATTTGGATTTTTTTCCAAGCCTCAAAAGCATGGGCAAATAAAATTCCTGTTGTTAAACATGACCCATTTCATGATATTTGTTTGAGCAGCCTAGAAAACCAAAATACCTTCTTATCATCCTTTGTATGTCAAAGTCTATTTCACTGTCAAAATTATCCACTTCATAATCATAATCTTCATGGACATTAGGATTTATAGAATCTGACCTATTTTGCAAGGTGATATCATAAATATTATTCTACACTATTCCCACTTGTTTTCTATCATGCATTATTTGCGCACAGTATTGTTTTAGCAGGTACTTCCTTCCTCCCAACAGGCCAGTATTTCTCTCCCCTGAGTCCAGACTCCTACAGACTGCTGCTAAATTGTCATCCATTTGTATATCCAAAACACATCTTATAACTTAATATTTGCAAAACAGAGCTCTTGCTTCCCTCCAAAACATTGACCTCCCACTTTTACCCTTCTAAATAGATGACGCCACTTTCCACCTAGTTACTCTGAACAAAGCAGGTATTTGTCCTCACTTTTAATTATTACTTATATCTAATACATCAGCAAAATAGATCTCAGATTCATCATTTATCTCATCTCAACTCCTACAACCCTACCCCAAGGTAGTCACCTCTCTTACTAAAACAGCACCCTAAATGTTTTCCAGCTCCCTCCGTTCCTTCCCCCAAATCAGTTTATGTCACCCCCCTGGGTACGATGCATACGGCTCTTTAACAGAGGATTAACAGAGCGTTCCAAACACGCACCATGCCCTGCAAGGCCTATGTGTTCCAACACTTGCTAACTCTTCACTGTTATTTGATGTACCTGCCCAACCTCAATATAGTCCAGGCTGGTTCTGTGATGCCAAGCTTTGCCTGCACCCTCTGGCCGTCTCTGTGCCTGCCGCGTCCTCTGCCCACAATATTCTCCTTTCCTGTATTAGTCAGGGTTCTCTCGGGAAACAGAGTCAACAGGAGATATTTGTCAATAATATGAGATTTTATAAGTCTCTCACATGACCGTGGGGATGCACAAGTCCAGGTTCCAAAGGCAGGCTGCAAACCAGGGGCTCCGATGAAAGTCTGATGAAAGGTCCTTGATGAGTTTCCGGGAGAAGTTGGCTGTCCAACAATGAGCTGGGAAATTCTCTCTGATTATTGAAATCACTTCCCCTTTCAAGGCATTCAACTGATTGGATAAAAGCATCACCCATTACAGATGTAATCTCCCTGATTGATGCAGATGTAATCAGCCATCCATTCGATCACTGGTGATCGAAGTCCATAAATTCTCTTGTATTACAATTAGCCCAGTGCTTGCTGGACCAAACACCTGGACATAATTACCTGGCCGAGTTGACACATTAGCCTAACCATCACATTCCCCCTGGCACTTATCCTGTCTAGCTCCTCTTCTGATTCCTCAAGTCTCAGCCAAAGTCCCTCACTGAAGTGTCCTTTCCTCTGCAGGCCATGAAAAGTATCTGCTATACCCACTCCTTCCAGTACCTTCTGTCTTATCACTTAATATCATTCCTTCAGAGTATTTAGGACAATGTGTACTTATTCTATTTAGCTCTGCATTCGGTTTGTATGGACTGCATACTAGAGCACAGTTCTTTGAGACTAGCACTTTGTCATGTTTATCCTTATATCCTAGGCACTTCAAATAGTTTCCATCTCATTGTAGGACTTCAGAAAATATTGTTAGACTGTTGAAAGAATGAACATTAATTTTTCTATTTAAACAATCATATTTCATTGTTCTCCCTTGACCAATTTAACCCTACTCTTTTACTCAAACAGCTTTATCGATGTCTAATTGATATATAATAAACTACAAATACGTAAAGTGTACAATTTGTTTGGGATATGTTAGTTATCTTGATTGTCGTGATGGTTTCATGGGTATAAGCACAGATCAAAACTGGATATCTTCTATCTTGGCTATAACTATCTGTCTCCTTGGTTCACTCAGTATTCTTAATCTGATAAAGTTTCTTAGAAAAAATATTCAATTTAGCAAATCCGTACTGAAATGTACATACTCCATGGAGTAATGAGGGTTATCCATTTAATGATATTGAGTGAATTTATTCATTACTGAATTCATTCAGCAAACACTTCTTTCACTATGAGCCATAGACCACGCTAGGCATCAGAGATAGGACTAAACAGTAACTTAACTGGATGAGAAGAAGGGCTGCAGTCTCTGAGACCCTATAGTTTAATTGGAGATACAGAAAAAGAGGGAAGAGAGTGTGGGCTATGATGCAAAAATAAGCATGGGATGCCTTGGGGACCACATGAGGGACCTTAACCCAATCTATGGGAGCCAAGGAAGACTTCCTGTAGGAAGTGATGTCTGAAAACAAGTCAAACTTATCCATGGGAAGCAAGAGTGCATGAGCATGTTCTGGGAAGAGGGAACAGAATCTGCAAAGTTATGCAAGGGGAGGTAGGGTAGGGAACTTGCTAATAGCTCCATGCCTGGACCTGACAGTTAAGAGTTAATCAAGACTCAGAACACACTGGACTTGGGGGCCAAGGAGGCACTTTTTCTATTGGCCTGGAAATGACAGGCTGTAGATTGGGTTATAGCAGAAACCCAGAGACCACATGGGGAATTGGTGCTTGAATCTTGGTGCAATATGATTTTGGCTTAAATTAGAATAATTAAACTTTGAAGCAAACACATTTGAGAAGTATTTAAGAGATACACTGGGCATGGCTGAAAACAGAAAATATTTGAGAAAGGTGGGGTCTGATGAAAAAGTAAGTCAAGGATGTTGACCAGATTTTTGGAAAGGGATTGATGGTGATGTACTCATAGTCTCAAGGCTTCTCGGAGAAAAGGGGTTCAGTTTGTCTGATGCATAGTGTAATCAAATTGCCAATATCTGATAGAGAATTGAACACTTGGGTTTCAAACTCAGTAAAGAGATCTGAGCTGGACTGACAATTTCAGTCTTAGCTATATGTTATCTGACCTGGTGATTGAAGCCTTAAAGAGAACTGAAATCCAGTGTAAAAATGTCCCATGTCATGTCAACCATACCAAGTGCAGCTTAGCCTTTGATGCAGCCTAAAACGCTTTCTCAAATCTTGAGTTTACATGAGATGATACGTTCTTTACATTGAATAATGTAGATTGCTGCTATCTCCAGATTGGCTTGTGGTCACGTATATTAAACAATTTAAGTTACACTTATGTTACACTGTTTACAATAGCTAAAATACTCAACCAACTTTAATATCCAGCTCCATAGGACTGGTTAAATAAATTAGAGTATGTCCATAAAATGGCATTATATGTAACTATTTAAAATGGTAATGAAGACAAATATTTAATGAGGTAATAAAATGCCTTAAATATATTCAATGTCAAATGTAGGCTGTAAGATGTGTAAGTATGACTACATTCTCATAAAAATATAGTCACATAGAAAAATGAATATATGTGTCTACATGGAAATGGCCTGTTAATTATAGCAGCAGAATAATAGTTACATAGATGTGCTTACAAAAAGATAATTTTTTCCTGTCATATATGGATCTGAATTTCCCAAATTCTTCTAATGAACATATATTATTATACATAAATATCTACTTTGAAGTCCTTAAATTTTAAAACTTTATACTTTAAAAACTGTGCAAATGCCCTTAAATTTTTATTTTTACTTTTAAGGTAGAAGAATAGAAGATACATCATGATTCATTTTAAAAACAAAACACTTACATTGGGAATTAATAAAATTAATATTGGAGGCCCTATACCTTACAAGGAATGTGATGTTCTAAATCTGTGAGATAAGAAACATGACCCAAGTGCAAATATCCTGGATTTTTGAGTTTATAATGTGCATAATCAGATGTATGTATGAAATAGATTTTTCCATGCTTTTATTTAGACAATAATATTTTGATATAAGGATTATTAATCTTCCTATAATTTAATATCACAAATCATGAAATGGCTTTATATCTTGGATATTGATATGAAGAAGTTACTCATGCAAAAGATGAGAAAGAAAAAAGTAGAACAAAACTAATGTTTTAGTTTTTCATTTTTTATGATGCAAAGCCAATCAAAGGAGATACATTTTCAATCAATTGTGTGAGTCTAAATATAACTTTACTAGAAAATTGGATGCCAAATAGTAATATAAAAAGAGTATTGATATATATATTTATGTTCTTATGAATAAAGTTCTTTTATTATGGCAATTATTTTTATGTGTATATAAAATCCTGATGGAGTATAGCTATTTTTTTCACAAAATAATCTGACAAAAATATCCCTATGAAAAAGAATGATTGTATTTTTTATTTTAAACTTGGCTTCGGTTCTGGGTTGTATTGATTCCTTTATTTTTTATTCTTTGTAAAATATTTAAACGTTTGTAATTTTGATTTTAGCTGTATTTTTTAGTCCTTTCTAAGGTAAAAGGATATTTTCATTGTCCTCCTTTAAAAATTTCTGCATTGTTTTGCGTATCAGTTAATGTTGTTGAGTAATAAATCATCTCAAAACTTAGTAGCTTAATATTAAAAGTTATTATTACATGTGATCTATGTTGAGTCAATAGTTCTTACTGGGCCAGACATGGCTGGGCTGGGGCTTCTCGTACATCTGTGGTCAAGTGCCAGGTTGGCAGGGAGCTAACTGGTCTGGAAAGACCTAGTCTGGGATGACCAGAGCCTGGGATAACTCAGCTTTGCTCAGCTCCACATGGTCCCTCGTGCTCCAGAAGGCTGGCCTGGGCTTGTTTCTTATCAGTGGCCAAGGTTCCAAGGGTATCAGTAGAAGTGAACATCCTAAGGACACAGTGTCAGCTGACTTTTAAGGGAAGGAATTGCAAACCATGGTGTAAAGGATGAGAATACAGAGAAGGTTGGAGAATAAAGGCTGTTTAAAAAAAAAAAAAATCAATCTAGCAACACATTGTTGTGTAGTTGATTACATATCTTTGTAGAATTGAGAAAAGACATTTTTAAAAACATTAATCACTGGTACCAAGAAAATGAAAGCCATTATTTTAATATTTTCTTTATTACTCATTCTTGTTGGAAGTTGAAATTTATCCAATGTATTTTTTAATATTTTATATTACATTTTTCATATATTGATTTGCTATTTTTGTTTGAGGCACTATAAAGTAATATCCCATGCTAGATTCTGAAGCTAGAAAGATGCAACACCGTCTACTTTACATTCAAGGAACTCAGTTTATCAGGATACAGTAAAGAGAAAAATATACATCAAGTTTTTCTAAATATTGCATAAAATTCACCATGGAAATAAGGATGAAGAAATATTTGGCCTTTCTGTGGGAGTTAGGAAAGTATTCCCAGACTGGCAGGCTTGATTCCCAGCTGAAAGGATGAGTAGGAGTTCATCAGAATTAGAAGGGAGAAGGTCAGGATGTAACAAGGCAGGGACGCCCGAGAACAGGTTAGGCTTGGGTGCTAACTCAGCACAACTGGTAGTTGGAAGGAGTTAGGGCGGAGGTTAAAGTTGGAAAGTCAATGGGGTGACACGGCAAAGGGCCTTTGTTCTATGCTTTAGTAATGAACGTGGACTTATTTATGAGAATTGGTAAAATCTGTGAATCCACAACAGATTTAGATTCTTAGCATAGTCTTCTTCACATCAAGAAGGTTTATCTTTTCCTATCCCACCATGCTTTTTTTCTCCTGGGAATTTGCTAATCTGCTTTTGGATTCTAAGAAATTGATTGTGCCATTTTTTCTCCTTTTTTCTTCCCTTCCCCTCCTTCTTCTCCCCATCCCCTCCCCTCCTCTCCCTTCCCCTTCCCTTCTTTTCCTCTCCCCTTTGCTTTCTTTTCCTTTTCAAAAGGACTTGGTACAAGTTTCACAGCTACCTGTGGCTCCTCTCTTCTATCTGCCTACTCTGATAGCTTATGTGAACCTGCGCTGTTATGTCATGCTGCTGGCCAGATGGCAGTAAGAACCAATATGTGGATTTGGGTTGGTTTTGGAAGTTTGGCTATTGTAGGACTATACCATCTACTTTTTATAATCCAGTTTTTGCCAGAAAGCCCAACACTGGGTTTCAGCATTAGCCCTGTTAAAGAAAGTGTTTAGCTGCCTCTATACTGAAATTGCTTTACTATAAATAGCTCTTAGAATCTCAGAGTGGAAGGAAGCCTGCACAGAGGCAGGTCTGTGCACCCCATGGTCGCTAAATATAATAACTTATATCTCTCTCAAAACCAACATTTCCCCAAACGTGTATCAGCAAAATTTTAGAGCTGGAAAGATGATATTCCTAGATTGTAAGCTCCTTGATGCTAAGGATGGAGTCTTTTTCTTCTGATTATTAATTAGATTTTAGCTATAGGTCATTTGTCCCACAGTTAGTGCTCAATAGATGACTATCACATGAATCTAGGTCAACCTACACAAATTATCAAAAAGAAACTAAATATAGATCTGCCATATGATCTGGCAATCATAGTACTAGGTATATATCCCGAAGTACTGAAAACAAGGACATGAACAGACATTTGCACCACAATGTTCATAACAGCATTATTCCCAATTGCTAAAAGATGGAAACAACCCAAGTGCCCATCAATTGATGAATGGATAAGCAAAATGTGGTATATACATATGATGGAATACTATCCAGCTGTAAGAAGAAATGAAGAGATGCATATAACAACATGATGAAACTTGAGGACATTATGTTGAGTGAAATAAGTCAGACACAAAGGACAGATATTGTATGGTCTCACTAATATGAAATAAATGTGATGAGTAAATGCATGGAATTAAATTAGAGTATAGGTTACGAGGAGATAGAATGTTGATTGAGAAGGGGAAACTGATGTTGAATATATGTAGAATGTTTAATAAGAGGGATTGTAAATATGTGGAAATGGATAGAGTTGATGGGTAACACATTATAGTGAGTACAACTAACACTGCCTATTTATAAATGTGAATGTGGCTGAAAGGGAAGTTAATGTCAATCGAAAAAAAGCTAGAGGATAATCTAGGGACTGTATAAGTGATTTCAGTGGTGGATGGTGACTGTGGTTAATAATTCAAGTACAAGAATGTTCCTTTATTACAAGGTATTAAGAACATGGAGATACATGGGAAAATGCATCTAATGTAATATATAGACTGCAGTTAACAGTAGTATTTAATATTTTTACGGCAATGGTAAAGAAAATAACATATCAATGCAAAGGCTTAATAATTGGGGTTTTTTGGGACTTTTCCTTTTGGAAAAATGTTCTGAATGAATTGAACTGATGACAGAACAACTCTGTGATGAAACTGAGAGCCACCGAGTGTATACTTTGGATAGATTGTAAAGGCAAGAGACCACATAGTACAGTGAACCCTGTGGTGAATGATGGACTGTTGGTAACAGTACATATGAGAATGTTCTCTCATGAACTATAACAAATATACACTACTAATACATGGTGTTAATAATAGGATGGTTTGTGGGAAAATAAACCAAATATACGCTATGGACTCTGGATAGTAGTAATATTATGATGATGTTCTTTCATCATTTGTAACAAATGTGTCACAACATTGTAAGGTGGTGGTGGTGGGGCAATGTATGGGAATCCTGTATGGTATGCATGATTGTTCTTTAAAAAAATTGAAATAAAAAAGGAAAAGTTGGTTCCTGTCAAGGTCATAATTTTACTATAACTTCATCTGTTGAGATGAAATTGCTGTAATTTTTCCTAGGAATGTTTTTTCTTAATTTATGTAACTTTTGTAACTTTATGCCTCTTTCCTCTACTATCATGTATAATCTGAGGTACTCTCATCCTGGTTAGTGATATCATATTTTCAGAATTAAAGTGATTACTTTGAAGATCACAATAGCCCCCAACTGTATTGTAAAATAAATTCATTCAATTGGCTTATATTGCTGGATGTGATGGCTAATTTTATGTGTCAACTTGGCTAGGCCAGTTGTTTAGTCAAATACTAGTATTCCTTCTTTATTTTGTATGTATATGTTTCTGTATGAATTAAAGCAAATATCTTTATTTTCTTCCCTCTCTTATCCCCATATCATATAACAAAATATGTATTAACTTTATATCATAGTATTTAAGTCACAAAATACCCCAGAGAGGAGTGAATATAATCTAAGTGCTTGCATTCTCCTTAGGGGAAGAGGTTAGTGTCTTATTGGTTAATGCAGCATAGTTGTATCATAATATTTTTATTTGAAGATTAATTATGTTTGGAGGAGATATGCATGGGTGCCAAGTTATCAGGGGTTGGGGGTGATTGTTATTCCTATATGTCAACTTGGCTAGGATATAGGACCCAGTTATTTAATCAACCACTGATCTTGATGTTGCTGCAAATGTTTGTAGATGTGTTTAAACTATACAATCAATTGGTTTTAAATAAAAGAGATCACCTTCAATTACAAGAGTGGGACTCATATAACCAGTTGAAGGCATCAAGAGAAAAAACTGGAGAAGAAGAAATTCTTCTCAAGACTACAAAATCAATTCTTGCCTGAATTTCCAGCTTGCTAGCCTACCCTACAGATTTTGGACTTGCCATCACCCACAATTATATTAGCAATTCCTTAAAATAAATCTCTCTCTCTCTCTCTCTCTCTCTCTCTCTCTGTATCTCTCTCAACCCTGCCTGATACAACCAGTATTTTTTTCCTACTTAAACCTATTTTATGAATTTTGGTAGAGAGCTGGTAATTGCCTCCTTTCCTATAACCCTTTTGTAAATAGTTTCCAGCCAACCTATGTTCCAGCCAACTTTTTCTACCATTGTTTTTTGGTAGCATACCATCCCTTACATAACATAGCAGGAGTGGAATTTTGATCTGTAGAACCTGATTTATGTGCTGTAATGAGTGAGTCTTTTTGATTCTATAGACATTTGAACTTGAAACCTTAGAGTTTAGGATTATGTTAGTTGCTGAACTTCAGTGGTCATTTGAATGTATAGCCAGAGTAGATGATACGGCATTATAAAGCATATAGAAGCTAAAGAGATGGGGGAACAGAAAAGGCATAACTCATTAGTGAACACTTGTCCTTGGAAAGAAGTAAGAGAGTGCATTAGATATACAATAAGAGGCAGAGATGAGCCACTTTGTGGATCCCTTAAAGAAAGAGTGGATTCAGTCTCTGAATTTCCAATTCTAGATCAATGTATCTTGGCTGTGCTTTTCTTTATTTTTACAAATATTCATAAAGTCTTCTATGTGCTTTAACAGAAGGTAAGCAGCTTAAATGCTTTCTGTCCTTGCAACTAAATGAGCCCTAACACATAGCTTTTGAAAGCTGCTAATTAAGTCCACCATTAGAACATCTTTTTCTGAAATGTTTCCCCCAAATATTTTTCTATGTTCTTTCATAGCTATGATTAGAACAACTGAAGATGACTTTCTACAAGCCTCTCTGTTTTCCAGTTCTTACCATGACCTTTGGTTGCTCCATTATATTGTGAAATATTGATGAGGAGCACTGTCTAGCTGGTGAACCACCGAGACTCACCAGGCGAGTGGCTGAAAGCAGGCTTCCAGCTCAATTTTACATTCTGCAAATGTGTGCTGGCTTTAAAGGTCAAGAATGGTACCACAGGGATTTTTGATTGCATTATCCTGATTTCTCAGCTATGAATCACTTTTTTCCAAAGCTATAGAACAGAGGCTTTAAAATAAATTTAGTCATTACCCCTTATGATATTACCTCTATTTCTTTGCTTGTCTGGCAAGATGCCTGATATTGGCTGACTTTGGAAAAGAGCTTTAAAATTCTGCCTTGGAAGGAAGGGGCAGAAAAAAGTGGAAAAACAAACAAACAAAACACACAACAAAACTACAAATAGGCTTCCAAATCCTTTTTTCTACCTTCTACTATTTGCCAATGATTTAAAAAAAAAAACTGATTATAACTGCTCAAAAATATCAAATCTGAAATCCTATACAATTTAATCTGTTAATTAATCAGTGCATTTATTTAGGGACATATAAAACTGCAGTACCTCTTTATTTCAATGTAAGTCATTTCTCTGTTTTTTTATTTTTTATTTATTTTTATTTTTTAAATTTTTAAACAATTTATTGAAGTATAGCATTCATACATGAACACACATAAACTATAAGTGTTCAGTAAACATCGTGAACTTAGAAAACAAACATGCATAACATCATACAGGGCTCCCACACATCACTTCCCCCGCCACCACTAACACCCGGCATTGTTGTGAAACATTTGTTAACAAATCATGAAAGAGCATCGTCAAAGTATTACTACTAACTATAGTCTGTATCTTCCTCCCCTATACATTTTTTAAGGATTTATTTATTTATTTATATCCATTTTTACCCCGCCCCCCCCGCTCCCATTTTTGCTGTTTCTGTGTCCATTTGCTGGGCAACTCTCTGTGTCCATTTCCTGCTCTCTCTTCTCATCCTTCTCCTCCTGCCTTCACTAGGATTAGATCCTTGGAAACTCTGATGTGGGAGAGAGGCGTCTTACTGCCTGCACCACCTTAGTTCCTGGTTTTTTGGTGCATCTCATCTCGGCTCTCCCTTGTATCACTCTCTTGTTATGTCATCATCTTGCTGCCTGGTTTGCAGGGCCTGGCAGCTCACCCAGGGCCTGGCAGCGCACTCTCTCGCGGGGCCTGATGGCTCACCTGGGGCCTGGCAGCTCACCCGCTCATGGGCCTGGCAGCGCACCCATGTGTGGGGCCTGGTGACCCAAGTGCATTCTATATTTTTCTTTTTTTATTTTTACTGGGAGGTCCTGGGGATTGAACCCAGGTCCCTACATAAGGGAGACAGATGCCCAACCACCTGAGCCACATCTGTCCCCCTGCTATATCTCTTAAGGTTGACCAAAGATACACATACAGGATGGTCATATAATAAATCAGGCTTAGTTTATTACCAGCATTCTAAAAACCAGACTAGAGAGAAAAACTAGGTCTGGAGACACATGCATGGTTTCTAATACAGCGAATGTTTAGCCTACCCTGATTATCACAAAATCAGGACAGCTAGAATATTC
>JAQZBX010010279.1:0-44559 GCA_029593785.1 Cabassous unicinctus | reverse complement strand
CTGAAATATTGCATAGTTGGAATATTGCTTTGAACTTTTTCAAGTAGACTGTCTTTTAAGAGGGCAATTTAAAGATACTTGTGTTTCTTTAATATTTATTATACTTGTCCCTGCTTCTGACCTCTTTTCTTTTTTTTTTTAATAATTTTTTTTTTTATTTTTTAAAAGATACTTAGATTACATAAATGTTACACAAAAATTATAGGGATTCCCATATGCCCAACCTCCCACTCCTCCCACAACCTCCCACGTAAACATCCTTCATTAGAGTGGCACATCACCTGCAATAGATATACACATCTTGGGGCTTTACCACTAAGCATGGACCATAGTTCACATTGTAGACCACACTCTCTCCCACACAGTTCTGCATGTTATATAATGATATAAAATGGCCTATATCTGTCATTGCAATGTCATTCAGGATAATTCCCAAGTCCCGAAAAAGCCCCTGTATTACAACTGCTTTCCCCTCTCCCTGCCCCTAAAGCATCCGGTTCTGTTATTTTCTTTCATTTTTTTCTGTCCCTTTTCATCCCTCTTGCCCCATCTCTATCTCCATCTCTGCTTGCCTCTTATTTCTCTTGAGAAGCTCTTTCAGTAATCTATGAGCTCCTGGAAGGCAAGGACTTTATCTTATATCTTTTTGTACCAACAACAAAAAAATGTTCAGAACACTTTGTTTTCAGAATGAATGAATGATCTACAATTTAGAATTCAAATATTCTGCATCATAAATGTAATTATCTTAAACTTTAATGACATTCAAAATAAACCAATTAAATCATGCTATAAATTTAATTCTAATTTAATAAACATAGAAATAAAAATAAAGGTCTTTATTCAGCATCATTTCATCACTTTCTCCATTCATATGCCACTTCGATTTTGGCCTGAAACGATTTCATTCTCTAAAAACATTGCTTCATGTCATACTGTTTTTTAAACAATAATAAAAGAAATAACTTAATATCTCAGCATTATTCTCAGCAAAAAAAATATATTTTTTGTTGTAGTTTAGCTATATATTTACTTGTATCAAAAACTGTGCTAGTTTAAACTAACAGTTATTTTTAACTACAATTCTCACTTTAAGGATTTCTTTCTCTTGTTTGGCTGTTTGTAGTTTTCTTTTATGTTTTTGGTACACTTATGAGTTTTATTTTCCAGGAAAAAAGGCACTTATCTACCATGTTCTCTGAGACTTTAAATGAATAATTTTCTGCAGTCTTCTAAGGGGAATGGCAGTTTGGATCCTTTCTTTTTGACATCATATATTCTGTGACTCACACATGATTGCCTTACATCAAATGTTGAAGAGGAGAAGAAATGTCAAGCAATGCTGATTTTAATTCTTCTGAAATGTTTCTAGTCAAAAGGAATTCTAGGTAAGTCAGTGACATAAAGGGAGGTTTTCCTACTCCATCCAATTTCTCATGAAAACAAACCTCAGATTGATGGAAACAAATTTTGACACCTGACTGACCAGAAGAAGAAAACAAGATAAATTTGTACCAAACAAAATACTGATGCCAAAGCCTGTTACATTACTGATGTTCATCGCAGCATTATTCACAATTGCCAAAAGCTGGAAGCAACCTAAGTGTCATCAATGGATGAATGGATGAAAAAAAGGTGGTATATGCATACGATGGAATATTATTCACCTGTAAGAAGGAATGAAGCATTGACTCATATGACAGCATGGATGAACCTTGAAGACCTTATGTTGAGTAAAGTAAGCCAGTCACTCAAGAGAAAAAATTGCATGATCTCACTGATATGAACTAAGGATATTGAGTAGACTTACAGAGGTAGAGTCTGGAAGATATGTTACCAGGAGATCGAAAGAGACTAGAGAGTGGTGAACTGGTGGTCAATCTGGGCATAATGTATGATTGTGTGGATGGGGTGGCTTGGCAATGGACAGGGGTGATGGCGGTGCAGCAATGTGAGTGGGGTCAACAATGCTGGAGTGTGAGTGTGAGCAGCACTGGGGGGTGGGTGGGTTGGGCTATCCATAGAGCTAGAGGGAGGGCTGGAGGAAGAAACAGGTGAACTCTGGGGAGAATGAGGACTGTGGTTGAAAATACAATAGTGAGAGTGTTCTTTTGGCAACTATGATGGGGAGGGTCACTGGTGAAGGGTGTCAGTTGCGAGAGGATGTGTGGGAAGGGTGCACCTGGGGCATGCTTCTATGGAATATAAATGTGTTCATGGGGTCGTAGGGTGTTATCTTAATGAATGAAGACCCATAAGATAACCAACAAAATATTCATTTCCCATCCTGGGGAGTCTTGCTATGATCTCATATAGAAGGGCAAGAATGTCTAGAATACATACGCAGTGTCTAGTAAAAGAAAACAGATCCATATGCTAAGCCCTTGATATTAATGTTTGTACTTATGAACCTTATTTTTGTAAAATTGAAACTTAACCTAATAATATCTATTCCCAAAGAGTTACCTCCTGAAAACCTCCTTGTCACTCAAACGTGGCCTATGTCTAAGCCAAACTCAGCACAAAATTCACTAGCTTCCTCTGACATGGGACCTAACTTCTGGGGATGAGCCATTCTGATACCAAGGGATTAATACCAAGCACCAACAAACGATGTATTTGGAAAAAGACCTTGAACAAAAGGGGGTAACATTAAATACAAAATAGTTTTTACAGCTAAAAGATTCAAAGTGAGTTGGGAGGTCATTCCAGAGGTTAACCTCATGCACATCTCACGTGGTTCTCACTAACTGCGACTGTAAACAAATCCTCACACAGAGGTGTTCCCTAGGGCTCTAGTGACATCTGGATACTATAGACAAGGCACACAACCCCATGAAATCAGCACCCTACTGGTGGGCCTTATCTTGGAATATATAATAAGCTATTTCCCCAATGTAACAGAGTTAGATTCATTTATAATTTCCCTACACATGATTCCTCTATCCTTCCCTGGCACCCAGGGATTACTACCAAGCACCAACTAGTGATGCATTTGGGAAAAGACCTTGACCAAAAGGGGGAAATGTTAAAGACAAAAAAGTTTTTATGTCTAAGAGATTTCACAGTGAGTCGGGAGGTCATTCCAGAGGTTACACTTATACATGTCACAGGAAGATTTCACTGACTGAAATCAGTAAACAGTGCCCCAAGCAGGGGTGCTACTGAGAGCTCTAGAGACATCTGGACACTAAGCAGGACAGACAACCCCAGGAATTCAGCACCCCATCAGTCAGCCTTACCTTGGAATATATGATAACCTATCTCCCCAATGTAACAGTGTTAGACTCATTTATAATTTTCCTACACACAGTTCTTCTACTCCTTTTATTTGAACCAATAATTAGCACTATACCAGCCAAATATATGTACCAGAGACTTAAATCTTTGGTCTGTTCATAAGGCAGTTGAGCCCTGAACCACAGCAGAATTGCAGCCAACACCTGCTCTCCAGTTCATCAAACTCGCCGAGGATAACTAACAAATGATGATGATGGGCAATCCCCATCCCAAAAAATAAAGAGTATTTGCAACTGCAAACAAGACAGTTCCTTCTATCTGCCCCATAAGATCTAAGCCCCATCTCAGTCTGAATCAAAGCAGGCAGCACCATCCCCAAATCCTCAAGATTGAGGAGTGAACAACCATAAGGGTAGAATGCAAACATGGACCAATGTAGAATTATTATTGTAGTAATGGAAGAACTTGTAACATTGATATAAAGATAGTGGTTACCAGAGTTTCTCAGGGAAGTAGGAGGGAAGACTAGGTGGAACATAGAGCACTGCAATTGTTCTGGATAATATTGCAATGGCGGATACAGGCTATTATATATTTTGTGAAAATCTATAAAATTGCACGATGCAAAGTGTAAACCATAATGTAAACTGTAAACCTTGGTTAGGAGCAATGTTTCAACATTTCTTCATCAATTTTAGCAAATGAACCAAACTAATGTAAGATGTTATGAATAGGGGAAAATGTGATGGGGGAGGGGTGGGGTATATGGGAATCTTATACTTTTTACGTACATAGAGTTTGAGGTACCTGCTTCATTATACCCCCTTCCTAGGTCAGTTATATATCCATAATAAAATTCTATCATTTTTCATGATTAACATCTTGTAATCAAAAATTTTTTGCAATGCTTTCTAGATCTGCCTTTATTACTGCTGCATTGAGCCAATACAATCATATAGAATAAATTTTTGATTGAGCATTCACTAGAAATACAATGAAAACCCATTATTTCATTTTGGTAAGTTAGATTGGGTACTTAAATTTCTTTAATCATTAGGTAATTACCAATCACACATTTTTTTTTTTGTAGACCAACCTAGTTATACAATGATCATTATTGCTTTTTAATTTCAATATGGCAAAAATATCAACAATTATCACATTTTCTTTTAAATTTTGTGCATTGTGACTATAATAATTATACGTATATAGACCATGATTAATTTATAATGAAAACTTACAGTGTAAAATAATATTGTCATTTGAAAATTACTGGTAAAAAAACATGCATTCAATATAGTTTTTCACATAGTCATATTCACTATCTTTAGGAGCTGCAAGTATCTGGCTAGTTCTTTTTCGGGCTCATATACCTATTTGGCCATATGTACACATATTAAGATAATTTTTAAATAGAGCACTTTAATTTTACTTCCCTGGTGAGTAGCATTATGCAGTTGTTGCTATGAAGACAAATATAGACTCAAATGGACCTGGCTCAAATCCTGTCATTGCTACTTATTAGCATATGTGACATTAATCCTTCTATGTCTCATCTGTAAAACAGTCATAATATATTACTCTAATTTTGCTTTAAGATTAATTAGCATGGTGCTAAAAAATGATTACATATTATTATTATGGGATACTATTAAATATTATTATGTTTAGTTTGGAATAAGAAAAGGTAATCAGTCTCCCATCTTGGAATCATCCATAATAAGATAAAGCAATACAAACTGAAATAATAAAAAATTTCAGCCTTTGATTTTTTTTATTGTTTTAAATTTCTAAGTGGGAATTATATAAAAATAAATAATGAAAGCTGGACTTTAAGAATTTCTCCTTCTCTACTTTTGGATAAATGGGCTGGCTCCTAGGTGACCGAACTCCTTCGTACTACAGTATACTGAATTTTCAAGGGACAGATGATCAAAGACTTCCAAATTAAGACATAGTCTTCAAATTTTTTATTCATTTGTTGTGGATTAAACAGGATTCTCATTGTTCTTTTAGATATTTTATGTTCAGATATTTTAATGTAAGAAAGAGAACTTAGTAGAAACTGTTAGATAACTGTTTAAGCATGTTTTCTTTCATAATTGAAAGTCACATGGGTCTTTGTAATGTTTTTTTTTTTCTAGAATTTAGAGCTGTGTTTTCTAATATTGCAGCTATTAGACACCTGTGGCCATTTAAATTTAAATTAATTAAAAGTAATTGAATGTAAAATTCAGTTCCTCAATAAAACTAGCCACATTTTAAATTCTCAATAACTACATGTGGCCAGTGGCTACTGCATTATATAGCATAGAAGATAATACATCCATCACTTTAGAAAGTTCTTTTGGATGTCAGTGTTCTAGACCAGCATTTTTCAACCCTTTTAAAAAGTGTTATTTTCTCCTAAAACATCCTTTTCAGTCATAGTTTTCCTATTCATTCCTACCATGAAATTTTAATGCCTTACATGAAAAATGAATAAGAATTCCCTCGCCCTATCCCATTGAGAATGTGTGATCTAGATCTATGAAAAGAGAAAGTAATTGATTCTATACTTTAATGTTCCAAAGAACATTACCAAGGAAAGCAGAAGAGCATTTTTCTGTGTCCACATTCACAAAACTTATTAATTACTTATTTAACTTTACATTGCTAAACATGTAAATAATTGTAAATAAAATGGATTTTATCAGGGAAATTTTATTTCAAAAAAGATAATTCTCTAAAGCTCTGTTACTCTATAAAAATTCCAGGCAAATTACTTCCTTGGAAAAATCAACTTTTCTTATCAAAAATAAAATAATAGCAGTTGCTATCTGGCAATCTATCTTCCTACAGTCCTTATTTTGAGTCTCTCATAGGTACCAGGAAGTGTTTTAGATACTGGGAAGACAGAAGTGAATAAGAGATGGTACCTGCTCATAAATTCTTGAGACACTATTTTATCCAGGGCTCTCACATCAGCATGCAAGTGATACACTATGGCTTCCAGTCACTCAGAAAAACCAGTTGGAAAATCTTCAGGAGTTTCGTGAGCCAGATGACATCATGTTGGGAGCTTGTAATTGGCTGTGGTGGGACTATGAACACCTCACAAGTAAGCAAAGGGTACAAATCAGGGGATTTACTTTCCCATTGGAGAGCAGTTATTAATCATTTACCAATATATTTCTAACACATTTTTAAAAGGATCGAGATTAACCTTTTAAACACAGTTATCCAAATTACAGAGCCTTATACGAAACCTCAAGAAATCAAGGAACTGGTTGAAATCGCAATAAACCCAATTCTTCCATAAACCCAAGAATCAATAAGGCAACCTTCAGTAAGTCAGTTCTTAATCATGTCTGGCACCAAGCATCATCAGTGTCTGAATCTATTACTCTCTATCAGTAGAACTAACATACAGTGCATTAATGCTAATAGTGTTTGCTTTACAATTAACAGTGTGCTAACCTTCATGAAGATAAACAAATTTGTGATCAGCAAATTATTTCCCTAGGGACAGAAATAAATTTTCCTGGCCTGGGACAACAAAATGGCAGATATAACAAATGTAAGAGGCTGATCTGTCATGCCGTTATTTCCCTTTTTCTATTCAACTAAAGTTTTCTAATGAGGTTATTGCTTCTACTGGTATTCCTTGGTCTCCAGCTATCATTGGAACATCTTAGATTAGGATATAGTGTTTTTGTACATAACAGTACAATGGTCAAATTTCTTTTTTCAGAAAATAGTATCTTTGTAATATAGCATTATTAGAAATAAATGTAAACAATATAATTTTGAGTTTTCATTTTTATTAGGGAATAATCTCTGATTATCAGTGTCATTTGGAAAATACTTGGAGAAATGATTCACTATTAGATATCCAAGCACTGAATTTACACTCCCTCCCTTTTCTTTTGGACTGATTAAAAAAGCAGGGGAAATGGTCTAGCAGAATCCCTGTGCAACTTCTACACCTTTTTTTCTAACACAATCATTTAATACTATTTTCACTTGGACATGAATGTATCCACGTATACCACTTAAATCCACCTTTCTTGCATGTTTCTTTCAACAGTCATTATTTGGGGTGATTTTCACATCAAGGTTTCAATATCTTCAATTCAGATAATTTATAGATGTCTACGTTGTTGCGATCTGGTGAAGCAAGATGGCTGCCAATCTCTGCAGAGGACTCTGCCTTACCCTCCAGATTCTACCATCTCTTGGAACTCGACTGTGAGCAGTCAGTGATAGGGCTTGTCTCTTACTGGGCCTTTGCTTTCCCTCTCTGGGCCTCAGCTCTTTGAGCCTCTAAGAAGGGGCTTCTGTATTCTCTCTCACATTGCAGAATAAAACATGGCAGAGCTTTCTTTTCTTGTGTCTGAGTCTGTCTCTCTATGTCTGTGTTTCCATTTATATTAGACCCAGCAATGGGATGAAGGCTCAACCCGAGTTATACCTCACTGATGAAGTCCAATCAAAAGCCCTAAATCTATCTTATCAAGTAATCTAATCAAAGGATCCTCAACTGAATTTAATGCAATCAAAGAGTATCACACCCAGAGGAAGAAATTAGGTTACAAACATAAATTTTTATTTTTGGGATTCATAAAATAATTTCAAACTGCCACATTCCCTCCCTCTGTTAATTATATAAACTTAAAACTATGGAGAATCCATATTTCTCATTTCTGACTATTATTGAAAAAGTAAGTCATAAATCAAAACTTTCCTATCAGCAATGGCCTTTGTGAAAGGAGAAAAACCATCCAAAAGCCATCCAAAAGCCATTAGCTCACGCCTTTAGTAAAACACTGCAATGTGCTCTAAAATGCATGTTCTGCAAGGAACTTAAAGATTGGTAAAGGTCAGTCATAGTTCAGTTTGTTCTGAGTACTGTTCAAATTCTGGGAAGATGGGAAACAAGTTGTGTTAATCACAGCACAGGATGTAGGGACAGTCAGATGCAGGTGAGGGCTAGTTGGTGTGTTAGAAAATTTAAGTTTAGCAAGAGGGTAAGGGAGGAACAATTGGGGCAAAGGAAAGGGTAATTGGAAAATCTTTAGTCCTATGGGATCTTTCACCAATTGAAATCATATTTGCTATGCAAAAGACAATACAATATTATTCTAAAGAGAAATACAGAGCCATTTCTTTAGGTTTAACAACTATGTTGCTATTTGCTACATATTATAAAAGCAATAGTAAACTAATATTTTAGTGATAAAAACCTTCTCAACATAAACAAATGTTACCATTGATTTTAATATTAACATAATCATGTTAGCTTTTGGAATTGCTTAATATGGTAATACAGTACATTTGGGAGAGGCACTAAATTTCTACATGCAACTAATGAAAGATAGATTACTGTTTTCTATTCTTTTACTCAAAAAGTGAAATAAGGTCAAATATTAATACAATCAAAGTTAATTTATTGAGGAAAAACTCTAGCATATATGATTCATATGCTTAAATGACTACAATTAGTAAGCAAAGATATCCCTTATTTTAAGAAGCTAATATTGCATCTCTTATATCTATTTCTTCAACTTCAATCTTTTATTCAGGAGCATTAGCCAGAAAATTCTGATAAATTTGTGAATCCTTCTAGCTCATATCCAAATTTTCTAAAATAATATCTCCTAAGTGCATCTCTCCTCTCCAATGTTCTGACACTTGCACTAGCTCAGAGTTGTACTATGTCTTGATCACGTTTTTAAAAGCCTTGCCATTTCAACAGCATCCTTTTTGGCTTCCATTACACCTATTTACTTTTCTTAGATAAATAAAATTATATAATTTTTCTGCCTAAAACTTTCAATGATTGCCCCCTTAATCGAGGAAAAACAAATTCTTATCATACCATTGAAATCTTATGGCTACCTGCTAAGCCTTCCTGTGAACCATTTGTACAATGGAACCCAATACACATCTCTTGCCATTCGTTGGAAATGCCTCACCTGATGTACATTGGGAGGACTTTTCCTTTCTTTTACCAATTGCACAAGTATATTTCCCTTCAAATCTGAAATTCTATGCAATGTTACCTTTGGAAAATTTTCTGATACTTTAGCATGAAGTAGTTATTTCCTTTGTGTATATATTGGTGTAGTTAACAAAGTGAGGCAAATTACTTACTTAAAAGACTCTGAGTCCATTAGAGCTTCATTCCTGTAGCCTCAGTGGTGCACAAATGCCCATTGCTTCCTCTTTAATGCATGTGGGGGCAAGTATATTGATTGTGACAATTTTCTTCCAATAATTCAATGATGGTCTCGTAACTGTCCCCCAAATTTTGTTTTTATTTCTTTGCAGTTATTTAAGCATGATTTTGTCATAATTTTAAAATACTTTTTTTAAAAATTGTAGTACAGGGGACCAGCATTGAACACAGGACTTTGTATGTGGGAAGCCAGCATTCAAACACTGAGCCACATCAGCTTCCCTGAGTTGGTTTTTTCATTTGTTTTGCTTGTTGTTTTTTGTGTTCTTTTTTTTTTCAGAAGGCACCAGGAACTGAACCTGGGACCTCCCATGAGGGAGGTGGGTGCTCAGCCACTTGAGCCACATCCCCTCTGTAGCAGTTTGGCATTGTTTATGAATTCCAAAAATAGTTATTAGATTATATTTGTTAACTAGTCTGTCAGAGGTATCACTTTTAATTGATTCAATTATGATTAGGGCTTTGATTGGGGCATGTCAGTAGGGCATTGAGTCCCTGCACCTTGGCAGGTGGGGACTCACAGATAAAAGACATGGCAAAGGACAGAGTTGGAGTTCTTATCCTGAGTTTTGAGCTGGAGCCCAGGAAGTGAACAATAAAATTCTAAATTCTAAAATTCTTCAAGGGCAATAACCAGGAGAAGAACATGGAGGAATAGAGACAGCTCTTAGACATGGCAGAAGCCCCGGGGGAGAGAGACAGAGCCGTTCGCCTGATATTCTACAGCTGACCTTGTGGAGAAAACAGAGGAGCTGAGTCTGGAAAGAAGCAAGCCCCAGGAAGAGAGGAACCCAGGAAGCCTGAATCCTCACAGACATCGGCGGCCAGTTTGCTCCAACATGTTGCAATAGTTGTTGGTGAGAGAAGTAACTTACGCTTTATGGTCTGGTAACTGTAAGCTTCTACCCCAAATAAATACCCTTTATAAAAGCCAAAAGTTTTCTGGCATTTTGCATCTGCACGCCCTTGGTTAATATACCTCCCTCGAAAAATACTTTTTAATGACTAAGGCCATGCTTTAATCTTTCAAAAATTAAGTGCTTATATACATTTCAGTAGCTGCTCTTGAATTGCTGCAATAGGCAAACAATAATAGCCTAGAGTTTTGAAAAATGCATATGAAGAGTTAAAGCTGCTTTTATTTTAAAGCTTGTGAAAGCAAGAGGCATTTCTGGGGAAGTCTTTTCAGTTAACTGCATCACTAGGAGACTAAAGAGAGAGATTTATAATGATAGGTTGATGTTTTCAAACGTTCAACAAACACAGGGGACAAAATTATGACAAATAGCTTGTTTCCAATGGGAATGGTGGGAGGGAGTATAGAAGATCCAGTGTATGAACTGGAGGATAAATGCCTTAGCTGCTCTGAACGAGAGAATGCAGCTGGTGTAAATAGCATGACCTAGGTAATAGTACACAGAACAAGTGAAGGAGAGAATGACAAATCTGGAGATTGCCACCGTGGATCAGAGTATCAGTCCATCTAATCTCAAATTCTTCAAGGGCAATAACCAATATTTAATGTCCCAAAGGAAGACAAAAGCTCACAGACTGTGCCTAGGGGATTTTTCAAAGTTATTTATCAGGTGAGAAATTTCTGTGTCAGTCCAAGATGAAATCCCTCATTGAGCACCTTGAATCATGCACCTTATTTTTTTCCCTAGCATAACTGCAAATGATATTGTTGGACATAAAGGTAGTCAGGCTTTTAAAATAATCCCCCCACACTATTTGTTTTAATGACTCTCATTTACCATTAAAATAGAATGGTTATGCACATCAAGTGGAGCATATCCAGAATTTGCATGTCATTTTGATCACAAGTATGGGTCACAATAAATTTAAATATGTTAGAAAGTAAATGTATTCACATTCATACAGCCAATATAATACTAGCCTGCTTTTCAGGGTGTGCAAATCTACTTTTCCATTGTGTTTCAGTATTTATAATTTTGAAATTGTTCTATTTTTTAATTCTCTGAAATTCTTAGAAAAGGCCAGTTGGTTTTGTCATAAACTCAAACTTAAATACATGATAGTAGGTCATATCAGTGGTGATAAATAGAAATAGAAAAAATAGAACATCTTTACCAAATATTACGCTGCTGCTCATTCAGACCCTGCTCTGCAACATGAGGAGCCTAGGTGCCAAGAGGATGAACCAGTGACACAGAAAACCCATGTTAGAAGCTCCAAGAGGAGAAAAACAAATCACTGTGTAATATTGTCCTACATTAGTGAATATCCACATTTTTCAGACATTTTCCTCTCTCTATTTGAGGAGTGTTTTTCAACATAATCATTCTTATCAAACAGGCACTTTCAGTGAGCTGTTAATTGAAATATGCAATAGTTTTTCAAGTACAATGATTACAGTTTCATTGCATTCTAAGAAACATTCTTACTGAATTCACGCAATGTAATACTAAGCTTCTATAACTACCTATGACATTTGTAGATGATAAAATGAATGTCACACAAAGTGTTAAATTTTCATGAGGTTTCAGTAGGAAAAAGTTTGCTTGAAGGTTTGCAATGGAATTACATGGAAATGGATTACTTCTACAACTTGGAAGGACTACTTGTGCCCTCAGAGTTATTAGGGAAGATCTCCTAGAATAGGTGTGAGAAAGCTATCATGTGCTTCTAAATGAAGTGATCTGTTCGATAGTCAATTATAAGGAAGATAATTTAGGGATGCAAAAACAAAACAGAACAGAAAAAAAAAAAAACCTCCTCAAGATAGTTTCTACATTTCAAAGTAATATCACTGTCTGGTTTGAAGACAAGATACACAAACAAAAAAATTAATATGAATTGGAACTGGAAAGGATTTACTTTTATAGAAGAAAAAGTTGAGGCATAGAAACTTCTGATTGTACTGGGATTAGAACTTGGGTCTCGTAACTGCCACTTAGAAAACTTTTTAAAACTCTCTACCATATTGTCTATAATTCAAGAAAAATATTTATTTTTTGGTCCAACTCTATTTTCTTTATTGCATCTTGCATGCCCCTAATACATTTATATGCTGCTATGGAGCCTGAGGGAAAAGCAGTTAAGGATTTGAAGTAAGAAAAGTCCTGAGTTGTCCTACCTTTTTCATATTTTAGTTATAAGACTTTTGGGAAGTCCATTTATCCTTCAGAAGCTGTATTAGTTTGCCATTGTTGCATAACAAATCACCATGTAATATTGTCCTATATTAGTGAATATCCACATTTTTTTTCAGTTATTTTCCCCTCTATATACCTTAGTTTAGATATTCAAATTTGCTCAACTTTTCCTCTTTAAGATATGTTGTTCTTTTAACCCATCCAAAGACTTATCTTTTTATAAATGCAGATATAATATTTTTTAGATCTAGAATTTCCACTTCATTCTTTTTTGTAATTTCAGCTTTTTCTGCTGAGACACCCACCTTTTCAATCATTATGTCAACCATTCTTATAGATCCTTGTTTTATTTATGTCTTAGTTACTAACTCAAATATCTGTGTCACCTTTGGATGTGTTTATATTTCTGATTCCCCCCCCCCCTCTTATGTAGGTTACAACTGTATGCCTCTCCACACTGCAGATATATTGCTAGAAAGCTGTATAATTAAAAACTTCTTTAAAAACAATTCAGTTTTGACTGGAAATCTGTTATTGGCTTGATGTTGTCAAACCTTATATTGAGGGCTCATTAGGCTGTGACTAGAATAGCTCTTATTCTGAGGATAGGCAGCCCTACTTTAAAGCCATGAGCATCTCTCCAATCTGGCTGGTCAGAAATGCCATATCTTTAGGAGCCTGTGAACTCCACATTTTCCATTCAGTTCATAGCTTCCCAGGAGTTTTCTGTCAAATCACAGAGAGTGTTGCTTATGCACATTAGTCTATGTTATGGATAGAATCATGTGCCCCACAAAGACATGCTCATTGTCTGTGAATATGAATTCATCTGTAATAGGCTCTTTAAAGATATTATTGGTTAAAATGAGACCAAACTGTATTAGAGTAAGCCCTAATCCAGTATGACTCAAGTTTTTACAAGCAAAGGAAATTTGGAAATAGGAGGAGACAAGTGGAGAGAGAGATGGCCATGAGACAGAGAAATAGAGGCAGGAATTGCTGGTAAACCACCACAGGATTGCTAGAGACAGATTTTTGAAGAAAATATGATCCTGTCAACACCTTAATTGTACACTTTTAGCCTTCAAAACTGTGAGACAATAAATTACTGTTGTTTGAACAAACCATAGTATGGTATTTGTTGTAGCAGCCCTGGCAAACTAAGACAGTTTTACCCAAAATCAAGGAGATCTTCACATAATTCCTAATGGAATGATTTGAGTGTGAAAATTTGTTTTTATTTAGATTAATAAAGTGATTCAAAGATGGCAATATGTTCTATCACCTCAACTTTTCTGTATTACAATGCAGTTACTTTATCAGCATTTATTCATATGTTCAAAAGTTAATTATTCATAAAGCCTATTATACTAGGGATGTTTCTAAATTATGAAAAAAAATCTCTTTGCTTTCAAGGTTAAATTGCAGAGTATATATAGAGAAATTAAGGAAATATATAGGTTAAGATAATTCAGATAATAGTACTGTGAAATAAATAAATAATATTATATTATAGCAATTAAATCTGTTTATAGATAGATTATGGCTATTGGAAGAACTTTTTGAGAAGGTGGCATTTGAGCTAAGACCTGAAAGAATCAGTCATGTGAATGGCAATAAAAGAGCTTTCAAGGCAGAGAGGAAAGTAAATGAGTTGTGTTCTGAAGAAAGAATGATTGTGAGATGTTTTCCAGGAAAGACACATACAAACAAACAAACCAAATTCAAATTTACCTGGCACATAAGGAATGCAGATATGTGAAAAATAGCATCCAAATCATGTAAGAACTTTTATAGCATTTTGCAGAATAGATTTTTTAAATTTTAAGTGCAATGGAAAAAAGCATTGAACGATTTGATATAAAAGAGTAAAGCTATTTATTATTATATTTAATAAAAAATATGTTTATTTTGGCTGCTATATGGAGTAGGGAAGGTGAAGATGTAAAGGCACAAAAACCAGTTAGACCCTAGAGCTGAAGACTTAATGAAAAATAACGGTAGCTTATACCAATATGGTTGCAATAGGAGAAAGAAGTGGACTAATTGATGTGTATTTTAATGTGAAAACTAATAAATCTTTATAATGAAATGGATGTGGGGTGAAGAAAATGTTGGAATTGCATATGGCTCCAAGGTTTGTTGCTGGGGTGAATAACAGCCTTTTTACTGAGTTTGGGTAGAAATAAGGAAAATTTTTAAATCCTTGTTACAGATAGTCTGAGATTACTATTAAGTAGACAATTGAAGATATTAACTAAGGAATTATGATTTACCACCAGAAAAATTGTTTTTGTTAATTTGTTTAGATTATTTTAATCTTATTTTAATTATTATATTATACTAGGCAACCTGCCTAGATCTTATAATCCAATCCTTGAATACTCATAAAAATATAAGACATAACTCTGGAGAGATCATAAAATTTAATCAAGCCTCTCTCATAAATATTTAGAGGTTACATATAAGATAGGAACTTTAGGGAAGCGTGGTTCTTTCTCTTTTAGGGGACTATTTAGTTCATTCTGTCTCTAGTTGATTAATTGCATCCTTGGGGCATCAAGAAATTTTGAATGTTTCTCTAACACCTTAGGATCTGTTTCACCCACCAGAATTATTTGGAAAGAATTTTATAAGTAGCGTTTTGAAAATGAATAGCTTATCAGTTTTTGTTCTCTTAACATGCCAATATAGGCCATGTTTCCCTATGGTTTATTATTTATTCAGTAACTATTAAAATATTTAAAGCAATAGAATTTTTCTTCTTCAATTGAAGGAATGTTAAATATACTCAAAAACTTACGGTTAGTTATAAGTCTCATGATTCTAAAACTGAATTTTCTTTTTTTTACTTCAATTTGTCTGGTATTAGATTTCTGTCATTAAGTTATTAGAGTATAATTCATATTATTTCTTTATAATAAGATATATTTGTAGCAAATATATGTTTAAACTATTAAATTTGTGATTTTTACAGTAAGTTCTGCAATACACTAAATAATTTAAAGTTACACTGCACTGTACTGAGCATGTTAATTATCTTATTTCAAGAAAAAGGAGCAAATTATTAATATTAAGAACAATAAAACAGAAAAGAAAAAAAGTAGTTTTAAAAATGAAAAACAAACTCAATTATCAATTAACAGTTATATAATTGATCTGTCATCTTCATGTTACTTTGTTGATAGAGAATTTAAAAATGAAAGAATATTTGGGAAAGGATATTGTACTATAAATAAATCCTTTCAAAATATAGCTATCATTCAATAAGTGACAGTGAAATCCAGACATTTAATTAGAGGCATAAAAATATCAGGGACTATATGTTATAGTTTATTTCCAGCTTTAGATAATTGATTCCTTAGAAACTTATAATGGAAATTTTACAGAATACTTGCTTGATTGTTTTATCCTCAGGTTTCTGCAGATGGAGTTATATACTTTAGAAAATGTCAAACCCCTACCAAGAACACTTAGACCTCAGACAACTTGTTTAAATTTGTCCCGTTTCTTCAGCCATAAATTAGAAAAAACGTCTTAGAATATTGAGCTATCATATGACAACTACTTTATGGCCCACAGTAACTCTTGCTAACTTTCAAGCCCTTTCCTTTTTCTTTTCTCTACTTTGGCAGTCAGGTTTCCCACAATAAGTGGACCCAAATTTCTTCATCCTATCTAAAACGTACCAAGTCTTCAAAACCCAACATAAGGGTCTAGTTGTCAATGAAAAGTAATTATGCTCAACAGTGTTCTCTGTAAATGCTATCTCCTCAGTAGGATTTTGTCATCTTTCAGGGCAGGAGCTGATTCTTAGATGTTATTTGTATTTTTATAGTACAAATACTGAACTGATCTGTTTACATCTTTGAATTTTCTGTAATAGTGACACTTAAACTTTATTTATGCTTCCAAAAAATTCTTAAGCCATGTTAAATAACATGCAAAATTAGATTCTGTTTTTGAAAGCATGCCTTCAGACTAAGCAGGTTGTAATTATTTGTGTACATTTCCTGGTCTTTTATCTCCAATTAACATTTGTCTCACAATGAACTTTCATTAGACAATGAGCAAGCTTCACTGAAAGCATCATTAATTTTTATTTCATTTCTTTAATAAAATCCTGTGGGTAATTAAAATCTTCATGTACATTTTAGGAAATGCTCTAATACTCTAGATCGTTCTCATATCCATACTAATATAAGAGAAAGATGACATTTTAAAATGTTTAAGAGATTTTCTTTATCAATATATGTATATACCATCATTTTTATGTTATTAGAATTATAGTTTTGAAATTTTTAGAAATTATCACCCTGTTTTCATTTATTTCTTAAAAGTTATTTACCACTGTTGTTGATTTAAGCACTATTTTGAATTTTAAAAATAGGGTAGTGAATAAATATACAAAAATTGTTGTGATCCTCATGTAGAACTGGACATTTTCTTATCTTCACCACTAAGTGATTCCCTGTTATAATTTTCTGAAACATAAATGTATGTTACAAAATATTTATTAATAGTAAAAATAAATGAATTACTTTATCTAAAATAAACTCCTTGTGAATTGCTTCTTTATTACATCTAGCCAAAATTTTCAGAAAAGATTCCATAGAATTCCAGAGAAAATGCAACTCTATCATATTCTGTTTTCTTAGGCCGAAAATATTAAAGTAAGAAGTTTATGTATTATTCTTTCGTCAGCTAATTAGCTAATTTTTGTTTTGGTTACTCTATAAAATTCTTGTTTTAAGTTTCTATATGGAAGTAGGGTATTCAGAAAGGCTCAAAGATGCGAGGCCACTATGTTCTAGGCAAATTTAACATCATATCATTTTTTATAGGCACAAAATGATGTGCTTCTAACAAAGGCCATTGAAGATAATCAATTGTAATTGTTTGGTTTTATTTTCCTCAAAGCAATGGTTAAAATATAGATAAAAGCTACAAGGCTTAAAAAAATCACTTTCTGAATAATCCATAGGGAATTTCTCTAGCTTTCTGTAGTTGATTACTTTGCTCCAGATGTAATTGCAGGAAACTCCTCCTACAGTGTTCTTTCTCTTCTGCTTTCCGCACTGAATTTGTCAGCCAAAGGGGTGCTGATGCAAAGTACCAGAAATCTGTTGGCTTTTATAAAGGGTATTTATTTGGGGTAAAAGCTTACAGTTACAAAGCCCTAAAAGTCCAACTCAAGGTTACTTCCTTACCAAGTAAGTAACCTTACTTCCTGTTGCCACAAGTTGAAGCAAGATGGCGGTGACATCTGCGAGGGTTCAACTTTCCTCTTCCCTCTTAATGCTCCATGGGTCCAGCTTCTTCCAATCTCAGCTATAGGCTGGCATAGGGCTTGTCTCTCTTCCCAGGGCTCAATTCTTTCTGGGCTCAGCTGCTCTGTTCTCTTCACAAGGTCAGCTGTAAACTATCAGTTGAATGGCTCATCTCTCTTCCCTAGGCCTCGTGTCTATGGAGCTGCCTCTCTTCCTCTGTGTATCTTTTCTGTGTATCTGCTTTGGTGTGTCTCCTTGACTGAGTGTCTTTATATAGCACATAAAGGGGGTGGGGACCGTTATGGTCTACTGATGTGGTCAAATCAAAGACCTAATCTTAACATAATTTGATCAAAAGCATCTCAACTAAATCTAATACAATAAAAGGGTATCATGCCCAGAGGAACAGACCAATTTACAAACATATCTGTTTAGAATTCATAAATAATATCAAAGTGCCACACACACTAAATAAAATATTATATTTTTACTGTCTAAAGACATAGGAGTACTTATATTTCATTAGATAAATATTATCCACTTTCTATTTTAAACTGCAATTTCTTCATTAGAAGATATGCTAGAGGTTCTCAAACCTCAGTTGTGATTTCTGCTATAATTTTAATAATAACTTAAAATAAACTTCACCTCATATTTAATGTATTAGCTTTCTTTTCTCCTCTTTTCACCCAGAGTCACCAAGACTCTGTGTATATTTGTCCAGGTTATACTAATCCATGCTCATTTGTTTTTACTTATTATGAATTTGGTGGTGAATGAGTTTCTCAATCTTATCCCATTCATTTTTTTCAACAAATGTGTAATCATCATTTCTTCTACATCTGGCACAGGGAATTAGGCAAAATCCTTGCCTTTGTGGAAATTTGTTCTCCTAGGGAAGACCCATAATTAACATTAAAAATGAAATAATATCAAATTAAGGTAATTAAAATTTTGTTTTGAGAAGAAAATAAAAATGTTGGTGAATAGAGAAAGTGTTTTCGGGATACATGATTGTAAAGAGGTCCCTGTAAAAAAGGAATATTTTAGTTGAGACCTAAAAGAGTGAAGGAAATGTGAGGTGTAAATCTGAGGAAAGGACAATTCAATGTGCAAAGACAAGAAAAGGAGATGATGCACAAATTTCCAAATAAGAGATGATAAGGTAAGTTTGAAGCCACTGTGGATAGAGTTGAATTTTAAAGAGACAATGGCTTGATAAAAAAAAAAAAAATTGAGAGTCAAGCTAGAGTCAGAATAGATTGGATAAGGTCTTAAATTTTTATCTTATTCTAAGAATAAAGAGAAATCATTGAAGCATATTAAGCAGAGAGTGGTAAAATCTGCTCTTATAGAACCATTTTGTAGGGAATTTGTTTGAGAACGGCAAGAGTGGAAGCAAGGAGATCAACGGAGAATATCACAATGCAGCAATTCAGGAGAGACATGGTATGGTTTCAACTTAAGCAATAACAGTGAAGCCAAATAGATATATTTAATGTGGACTTTCAAGGGAAGAACAGATGTAATATGGGGGCATTTTGGGGACATTGCATTTGTCCTGCATGACATTGCAGTGATGGACACAGGCCATTGTATATTTTGTCATAACTTAAAAAATTGTGTGGGACAAAGCATAAATTATAATGTAAAAGCTACTATGGCTAGTAGCAATGCTTCAATATGGGTTCATCAATTGTAACAAATGTACCACACTAATGAAAGATGCTGTTAATGGGGAAAGTGTGGGAAGGGGAGGAAGTAGGGCATATGGGAATCCCTTATATTTTTTATGTAACATTTATTTAATCTAAAACTTCTTTAAATATTAAAAAATTTAATTATAAAAAAACAAAACAATAACAACAAAAAACTGAAAGGACTAGGTGCAGGATATGGAGAATGAAGGAAAGCAATCAAATATGTTTTCCACAATTTTCCACATTTTTCCTTTGAACCACTGAATAGATGGTGGCTCCTTTGGCCAAGATCAGTAAAACTGTTACCATATGTGCTGGCAACTTGACTCCTATGAATATATTCAACAGAACTGAAATCATATATCCCCTCAAAAACTTTCACATGCATATTCAAATCAACAAAAAGTGGAAATAACTCAAAAACCCATCAACTGATGAATGGCTAAAATATGGACTATTTTACTGCCTAATAATTTCCACACAATGGGATATTATTAGGCAATAAAAATGAAGTACTGATACATGCTATAACATGGATGCACCTTGAAAACATTATGCTATGTAAAAGAATTCAGCACAAAAATCACATATTATATGATTAGATTTATATAATTTTTTTACAAAAGGCAAATCCATAGAGACAGAAAATAGGTTAGTGGTTTCCAGGGAATGAAGGGAAAGTGGGGTGGGGATGACTGCTAGTGACTATGAGGTTTTATTTTGGGGTGATGAAATATTCTTAAATTAGATAGTGGTTTTGATTGCACTACTCTGTGAATATAGAAAAATCCACTGACTTGGACATTTTTTTTTAAATACTCATAGGCAATTTTTTGTTTGGAAACAAACAAAAGATCTGAAAGCTATCAGATCTTATATCACTGTTGAAGTTTTTGTTTCGTTTTGTTTTGTTTTTGAGGTTTCTTTAGGAGGTATCAGGGATTGAACCCGGGACCTCTTACATTCAAGGCAGGTGTTCAACCACTGAGCTACATCCACTCTGCTGAATTGTACACTTTAAAAGAATGAATTTTGAAGTATGTGAAATACATTTCAATAGAGCAGTTATTTTTTTATGAAAGACTAAAATAGAACAGATTGTGTATGAAGCATGTGAATATCAAAAGTTATCTTTTAATACTATTAAATATAATATGGCTTATAGATACCCATACAGAGAGATAAAGTTAAAGATGGATATATGAAATGGTAAATATAGGGAAAGTTCAAAGCTAACCAATTAGTTTAAGGAGCCATTACCTAATATATGGAATCTCAAAGAAAAGATACTAATTAGCTTACAGAGAAGAGAGTGATAAAGTCTCATGAAAATTATTTGTCACAACCTAATAAGAGTGAAATGTTAATTCCTTGTTAAATATGAAGTTTTCATTGGTAGGTTAAACTTAAAGTGGTAGGAAACTGAAAAAGAATATTTTAGTCATTTAAACTTGGAGGAAATCCAACGAGAAATATATCTGCATTAAATAACAACACTCAAAAATTTGCTGGTTACAAGAAACATATTTTAATGCAAAAGTGCACATAGTTTGAAAGTAAATAGACAGTAAAATTTATACCATGAAGATAGTAAGTAAAATAAATCTATAATGGCTATATTAATTTTAAGAGAGCTGTGTCCTAGGATGCTCCATTCAAACAGGGATGAGAGAAATGAGTTCATCCATAATTGCATTAGAAATAAAGGTCTATATTCTTATATTCCAGGAAAGATAGACACTCTCCCTGATCTCCTCATATAATCCAATGTATGGGCTAGATATTACACTCAATATGATATCATGATTAAATAGAATAACAATTTCACTTCAAATTTGAAAAACAATTCTCTCTCTCTCTTTCTCTCCCTCTCTCTCTCATTCCCCCTCCCTCCCTCTTCCCAATTCTCTCATTCTCTATTGGTTTGGAAGGAAAAAGGAAATTAAAAAATCACTGAATTTCATAGTGAGAATTGTGAAATGGCTTATGAAATTACAAATTTCTTAATCTGTGATAAATTGATAGCAAGTCTTTATGCCTTTTTCCTAAGAAAGCAGACAATTTAAAAAATTCTGTGATTTCAAGGTAAAAATAAGCAATAATTATTCATCTTTAACATTTGGTCTCAGATAAAAAGTCTGGCAACCCCAGTTCCTTTCAGCTGTGGAAATCTGAAATTTCTGAAAATATATTCAAGGTTCTGATTCCCCTTTACTCATAGATTAATAGAAGTAGGATTCTGGCATTATAGGTAAAATGAAAAAGTTTATTTTTAAAATAAACTATTCTAAAACTAAATTTTATTACTTAGGTATATCCTAGGACTAGCAAAAGATAACATGTTGATGCATATATCTAAATCCAGTTCAGTGCTTTCTTGGATAATTCACATGTAAGGTGAATAAGAAATTGCCTAAATAATTTCTAGGGAGATATTTGATTCAGAATATCATTTCTGGTCACACTAAGTCCTGTAATTGAGAAAACTGAAGCAATGAAGGTAATTTAATGAAAATTTCTTGTCACAAGCTGATAGGTAAGGTTAAGAGTGAAAGATGCCAATTCCTTACTAAATATAAAGTTTTCACTAACAGGTTAATCTTACTGTAGGAGAAGGAAACTGCAATCAGATATTTTCATCTCTTAAACTGGAAGATAATCCAAAGAAAGACATCCAGACAAAATATCAAGACCTGACTAAATGCTGGTTACAAGAGACATATATTAATGTAAAAGCCCAGAAAAAAATTGATAGAACTAAAGCAAAACAGACAAGTACACATTCACATTCAGAGATTTTAAAATCACTCTCCATAATTCATATAGAAAGTAGACAAAAAAAAGCCAGTAAGGACATGGCAGATTTGAAAAATTCTGTCAACAAAATTATCCTAATTGAAATTTATTGAGAATTCTATCCTACAATTACAGAATATACATAATTTCCAAGTGAACTTAGAACATCTACCAAGTTATTTCTTATGCTGAGCCATAAAACTTTTCTCAATATTTTTCAAAGTATTGATTTCGGAGCAGTTGTGGTTCATGCAAATAAACACCCACCTTCCACATGAGAGGTCCTGGGTTTGGGTCCCATGCCTCCTAAAGAAAAAACAAAGAAAAAGATAATGAGCAGAAATGAGCCAAAAAGGAGCAGACAATGAGCACAAACAATGAGCAAAACAGATGAGGGAGTTATCTTGGGGGGAGGGGGGGGAGTAAAATAAAAGAAATTTAAAAAATTCATTTCTCTGTTCACAGTGAAATTAAATTAGGAATCAGTAATAATAAAATAATTATAATGGATAGAGTTGATGGTAACACATTATAGTGAGTAGAACTGACACAGTTAGTTTATTTTTGGGATTGTGTGGCTGAAAACGGCAGTCTAGGGATGTTAATGTCAATTGAAAGAAAGCTAGAGAATAATCTAGGGACCAAATAACAGTGAAACCAGAGGTGGGATGAGAATTGTGGTTAATAATACAAATAAAATAATATCCTTCTATGAACTTGAACAAACGTACTTCACTAATGCAAGTTGGTAAGAATGTAGAGAAGCATGGGAAAAATACAATTAATGTAACCTATAGACTATAGTCAACAGCAATACTGTAATATTCTTGCATCAATGCCAAAAATGTACTGTGTTAATAATAGGGGGGTATGGAAAAAATATACCAAGTGTACACTATAGACCATAGTTTGTGATAATAGTCTGATGATATTATCTCATAATTTGTAACAAATATTCTACAACAATGTAATGTGTTGGTGGAGGGGTGTTGTATGGGAATTCCACATATGTGCATAATTCTTTTGTTAAGTTCAAAACTTCTCTAATAAAAATTTATTTAAAAAATAATAATAATTATAAAAGTTCAAACGCTTGAAAACTAAGCAATACACTTTTTAATACCTCATAGGTCAAAGAAGAAATCAAGAGGGAAACTAGAAAACATTTCAAATGAAGGAAAATGAAAAGTAACCTATCATATCTTAAACAACTCTTTCAGAAAATGAAGCCAGCATAACCCTGCTACCAAACATGAGAAAGATATACTAGAAAAGAAAATTATAGTTCTGAATATAGATGCAAATGTTGAAAACATTAGAAAACTACAATATACTAAGAAAATCCCTATGATATATGGATATATAAAATAATAATACATCATAAATAAGTAACGTAACCTAAGGAAGGTGTGTTTCTTTTAAAATTTGGAAGTCATTGTAACTCACCATTATGAAGATAAAAAATGAAATCTAAAATATTATTACATTAAATTTACAATGTCTGATACCATTTTATGATTGAACCAGAAGGAAGGAAAGAAAAATACCTCAACAATCTATGTATAGAAAAAAAATTCTTCAATGTGATAAAGGGCTCCTATTAAAAGCAACACCTAAAATTACATATGATGGTAAGACTGCGAACAGAGTTACATTAAAACTGCAACAATGCAAGGATGCCTGCTTTCATAACTTCTATTTAACAATGTATTGGGTGCCCTAGACAGCAGAAATAGCAGGAAGAAGAAATAATAGGTAAAAATATTAGAAAGGTAGAAATAAAACTGTAACTTTTCATAGTGATACAGAAAGCCATTTCTAGAAATAAATTGTGAATTTAACAAGGGTATAAGATACATTAATACATTGAATATATATTAGAGGTAAACAACTGGAAAATATATTTTTAAACTATTATTTACAATGATGTCAAAAACATAAAATATTTAGGAATAAACTAAAGATACAATCTTAAAATCTGTAATTTACAAATATAGCTTAATGAAATTTAAGTAAAACGAAATAAATGGAGAGGTAAACCATATTTATAGATTAGAAGATTCAGTGTTGTTAAGATGTCAGTTCTCTCCAATAAATCTGTATATGCAAAACAAATACAAGCAAGTTACTTTAAAGAACTTTGACAGTTTGATTTTACAATCATGATGGAAATGCCAAGACACTATATTAGCCAGTACAATCTTTTTAAAAAAGGAACAAATTTGGAGACTTATATTACCTGACTTTAAGAATTACTATGAAGCTAAAGTAATCAAGATGTATGCTAATATCATAAAGGTAGAGAAATAGATAAATGGAATAGAACAGATTTTGTCAAAAGCAACAAAAAACTCATTGGGGAAAGTAAAGTCTTTAAAACAAATGCATTGGATTATCTAGATTTCTAGATGGAAAACAAAAGAAGCTCAACCACCCCTAATTCTTACACACAAATGCACACACATACATATAGATACACACACATTCTAGAGAGATTATAGAACTAAAATAAAAGTTAAAATTCTAAACTTTGCAGAAAAAACATGGAAGAATATGTTCATGATCAGTGTGTAGGCAAAGATTTCTTAAATAGGATATCATAAAACAATAAGTGAAAAGAGAAAATGATAAATTTCTGTTAATCAAAATATATAGTTAAGAAAATAAATAAGCAAGACACAGACTTGAAGAAAACATTGACTATATATCTGACAAATGATTTCCATCCAGAATATATGAAGAACTACTACAACCCAATACAACAAAGAAAAAATCTGCCTAAGTATATGAACAGAAATCTTGTAAACATTCCCACAACGAAAACTATAAAAATGTCCAATAAACACATACAATAGTGCTCAACATCATTAGTTATCCTAAATATGCAAATTTAAATCACCAGAATATACCATTTTAACCAGTGTAGAATGGTTTAAATTAAAAACAGTCAAACAAAACTGACAACTCACAGTATGTAGAGTATTCAGAAGCAACTGAATTTCTCATTTCATGCTGGTGGCAGTGTAAATTAGTACTGCCTTTTTGGAAAATAATCAGCAGTTTCTTATAAATTCAAACACACACCTACCCCAAGGCCCCACAATTATTATCTTAGATACTTACTCTGGGGAATTGAAAGCCTATTTTCATAAAGTCAATTTGTATAAGAATGTTCATAGTATCTTCAGTCTAAATGGTCACAATTGGAAAAATATGTTCATTACTGAGAGAATGTATATTCAAATTGTAGTATATTCACATAATGGGATATAATGCAACAATAAAAAGCAGCAAACTGGAGATTCACAAAAAATCATGAAAGAATCTAAGAAAAATAATTTTGAAAGAATCCAGGAAGAAAAGAGTACATAACCTATTATGTTTATATGAATCCTAAAAACAAACAAAAAAAAATGTACAAATCTAAGCTATGATGGTAAAAATAAGGACAGTAGTTGACCCTGGGAATAGAATTTGTTGGAAAGGGGCATTGTGAAACTCGCTGGCTGATACAAATATTCTATATATCTTCATTTTGTGGGTTTGAAAATATAGACATACTTTATAAATTAATCAATAAAATCATATTGCCATAATATGTACAATTTTTACAAATAAATATAAATATGATAATATATTTACTATGTAGGTATTATGGAGCAAAAGTAAAACCAAAGCGATACATCCCGGTATCCTTTGTCCTTCTTCAAGCACAAAATCAGAATGATGAGCAAGAGAAATTTGTGTTAATCCATTTTAAATATTCCAGAGTGCAATCTTCTAAAGAAAGACCTTGGAAAAAGCATAGGGTGATTCTTGAGCTAGCAGAGACTTGTGTTCTAATCACCCCAAATTATTGAAAAACAATAAATTTGGGCATGGTAAAATATTTGACTTGGGAGAACTAATCTTGCCTGATCATTGGCTTGTTGATCAGGGACATTTGGGGTACTTAAACTATTGCACATACTCATAGCCAAGTGCCAGAATTAATTCAGCTCTAGATTTGTACTGTGGTTTACTGGGAAAAGTAGATTGCTCAGGTGAAGCAGGGCCAATGGAATCATGAAGTTATCTGTGCTAATTTGAAAACTGGGTGTGATATGCTGTATTTTCAATGTATGGCCATAGAGTCCTTACTGCATATTTTGAGGAATAGACCATGGTAATGTAAGATTATTTTTCCTTGGTTCTTCCCAGAATTACTTCTCAAAACAAAGAAACAGCAGCCATTTTGGTTATGGAATGGAAAGGGCCTATGTTCCTACTTAATTTTTCTTTTGTATGGATTAGGTGGGATGATTGTGTTTTAGTTAAATATCCCTAAGTGTTCAGAAGAAACACGTTTTTTAGGCCTAAAATGAGTACTGTGTCCATATAGCACTCTTGATGAAATAAAAATAACTTAGGGACCAAAAATGCCATCTTTCCTCCAATCTCCTTCCTTAGAGAAGGCAACACGGTAAAAGACTTGTTATGAGCTGATAAATAAAAAGATAACTATTTCTACTCTCTCAGAGTCAATGTTTGTTCTGAGAGCAAATACTAACACAATGCTAAAGAGGTTTGTGTTAACTTTTCAAGAGCTCTGCACAAATGTTGCAGATACATCTTTGCTTTGCTTTGTTTCTCTTGGGAGAGAATGTGTGTTTACCATGTAAGCATCCTCCTAAATAGTAATCTCCCTTAGGAAAATTAAATCCAAACTGTTTAAAGGCAGAATAGCCTTTTGCCCTTCAAGGATAAGGAAGCCAAGTGATGACAACAAAGAATATGAAAGATATATGTGAGGATTTCTTTGTCAATAAAATGAGAGGTGATTGTAGAAGATTTCATCCAGAAATATACAGAGACTCCTAGAGAGATACAGAAAATGAAGAGGGTGTGGGTATTGAGGATGGAAAATCTTGTTTTTAAAGTCCTCTGTCATTTGGTAGTGGCAAACTCAAATATACATAGTAGCCAGGCAATTAACAGTGATAAGTGCAGTGGGCAACTGAGATGAAACGGAAAGTGTATACCCCATCTCAATGACACAGCCACTCTTCAGAGTCAGCTTATTGTTAACCCAAGTAAAAATGCATGCCTGCTGTTTACTGGTCTCCTAACCTTTCATGAGAAGCCAAAATTAAGTCTCATGACTTGTCCTAATTTTAAAAAGGATGTCATTTTTTTATAAACCATCTACCCAATCAAGTAGAACTCGATTCAACATATAGGTCACATTTAGTTAGTTGAAAGGATTTAAATGCTGGAAAGAAATTGTCCAGGAAGTCAAAACCTATATATTATGATATAAGGGATTGTGACTGTCTGGTGATGTCTTCATCAGGATGTAGGCTTCATCACCAAGTTTCAGCCCATAATGCATAGAGATTGTGGCTGTGGTGGAAAAGAGATTGTATACTGGGGGCCCTCTGCCTTCAGTCTCCTGTATTTTGAGATGAGAAAATAATCAGCATTTCATCTTTCCTTAATTCACATCTATTATTAAGCCTCAATTGACATCCAGAGCTCCAGCATGGTGAAGATTGTGACTACTAGAATAAACATAGGGAAGCTGGAGTTCTCTCACACTCTCACCAGAAATTATCAGTATGAGGTCAGGGAGTCTACAAGTTGGCATAGAGTAGGGACTCAGTAAGTGGTCCTGGTAGGATGACTGGATCTTGAAGAGTGCTGAGTCATGCTTGGTAAAGATGCTTCACATGATCAGAGCTATGTACTGCCAACTGAAGTGAGAAAGACTCAAAGAAAAAGTCTTTTATTGACTGGAAGAATGCCTCACTCTCAAAAGTAAAGATATTGTCTCATCCAATGGGATGACTTAGACAGCAAATTGCATTTTATGTGGTGGTGTGATTTGGAATGATTATCCAGTTTTCATAGGTGAAGTGAGTTCAGTTTCATTTACTGGAAGGAGCAGAATTGGAGTAAGCACATTGGGTTCTTTTTCCTTTCCTTTCTAGCCAATTGGCGTCAATCTGTTCTTCAAATAACAAATGCCCCATACTGATGACAAGGCTCTCAATGCTCACAAAAGTAGGAAATATGCTCCATTCCAGGACTTTGAGACCCATCATTGGTTTCCGGTGTCCATGTCATAAATCCACCCTCTTAATTTTGGTTCTGTTGAAAGAAGAGCCTGAAATGAACAATTGTGTGTTAACAAGTTATTTACCAAACGATCTCAGGAAGTAAGAAGGAGGAAGTAGGGAAAATAAGAACAGAGAAGAAGAAAAGGCAATGGAAGATACCTTATAACAGTTACTATAATGGGCAATGGGCACTTGATTTGATTACACAGTGACCTTTTAGAAAGTGAAAATTATATAAATCAGAATTATCCACCTGAAAAACAGGTAGTTGGAATATTTATAAAGTGGATTCCATCTCTCCTTGTTTGAAGGATGCCTCCAAGAGCATTAAATTCTTGGGCTGGGAGCCTGTGCAGGGAAGTAGCCTAATCCAGGCTCCATGGCATAGGGGAAGGCCTTGGGCAGGAAGCAGACATTCAGTCAGCACTTGAGGTTGGACACTGTCATTATGAGGTAAGCAGAGTTCACTTGGAACTGCTCACTCCAACAGCCACTGAAATCAGTGGTAGGTCACCGGGATGTGGCCTGGGCCACCAGAGGCTGCTACTTTATCTACCTGAGGATGGGCCAAGGTCTGCCTTCTAGAAATACACCTGTACCCTCCATGTGCTCTCTGGTCTTCTCCTTTCAGTTGACCCTAATCCTACAAGAAGCCAATTGTGTTAACCCTTCTTGGAATCTGTTCTTCACTCCCAACTCTTCCCTTGTTGGCACCGATGTCTCTTTTGGGGGTCAGAAGTTTGGTACTATTAGAATATCCTTGCTTTGAGACTCAGATCACAAGAATGTTCTTCCGATTGACTTTACCAGAAAGCACTGTACTTTGTAATTTATTGAGCCTTCATGAATAAACCTGATACATTGATCCAAACTTGTCTTGTAGGTGCTCATTCCTGGTTAAAACATGGCAAGAAGTAAGACTGAATTAGCAGGAATCCAAACCACATCATTTGAATTGTCCTATAACTATTATTTTTGGGATTCACTGATCTTAAGCATCATTCTGATTAATATTTTCTTGCATAATAATGTGTTCTATAATGTTAGGATAAAAATACATTTGAATAATATATCTATTGATTTTCTTTGGGCCCAGTTCCTGTGTAAAATATCAGATGGACATAGTTATGACATATAAATATTGCTGCCCCAGAAAACTAAATTTAAGTGGATAATGACCTATAAATATCTGATAATTGATGTGCTTTTAATGGCTAGTACATCATCTCAAACCATTATTTTTAGTATCTTATTTAGTGAGATATAAAAAATTAACTACTTCAAGACTGTTATATATTATATAAAAAATCACCAATGATAAGGTCACTTGGCTTAATTTGCTATTGGTCTCATTTTAGAAAGATTTATTATGGGTTAATGAGTAATATAAAAGGTCTAATTTTTGCATTTTTAGGTCACTTCAAGATTTATTGCATAGAACTATTTCACATTGTAATAGTAAATCAAATTATATTGCCTCTGAATTTAGAATTGGTAAGTTATCTCATGGCATACATAAGCCTTTATTTTGGAATGAACCTGATGTGCAGGAGTTTCTTTCTTAGCACACAAGCAGTAAAAACTTCTCTGAATGGTTTGCCACAGTATCAACAAGTCAACATTATAAACAGGAGCATTTCATTTCTTATTGGTTACTGGTATTTAAAAATAAACAACTTTCATTTTATTGCCATTATAGGAAGAAAATAAAAACAAAATAAAAATAAAGTCATCAAGCAGTTATGTGTTTCAACATGCAAAACATTTAAATTTAGTAGAGTAAGAAAGTATATTACTTGAGTGTAAAATGTTATTTCATTTAATCATGTCCTGGCACCTTTCTGGGCACTGAGAATACAGCAGTGAACAAAAGAGAGAAAAATTTCTGCTCTGAAAAGCTTCAATTGCAGTGGGAAGAGAAAAAAAAAATTAAAATGATTAAATGAATATAATGGTTAGAAAGTGATAATTGTTATGAAGCAAAAAGAATAATAAATGAGTAGAGTAACATAGTTTTATTTTTATAGACAGTGGATAGGCCTCCAAGGGCAATGCCCTCATGAGACTTGATGAAATAGAGAAAACTATGGCAGTATCTGGCAAAAGAGATTCATGCTAAAATGGAACAGAAAATTCAAAGGCCCCATGTGTGTGTGCCTGACATTTTCAAGGAAGAGTAAGAGGCCAACTGTGGGAGTGAGGGAGAATGCCATCAGAGAAGAAATTAGAGAGGCAGACGTCGACCAGATTACATTAAAACTTCGATAGAGAGAAGGTTGATGGGGGTTTAAAAAGAGAAGTCAAAGCTGGAAGTAACAGCCTGGGTAGTGGGGAAATTGAATTGGTAGAGAGAAATAGGATTGTCGGGCAACACCATGGGCTCCTTGAGATCTGTGGTCAAGAAATCAAGGTAAGAACATTCAGTGTGTGCACCTGTCTGTGTGCATGCTATGTGTATTTTCTTCTATCCTATATAACCCATGTGAGTAAAAAATATTTTCTTCAAAAAGTTGGAATCGATATCAGGGTCGAGGTTATTAAGGCCAGTATTATGGAAGGGGGAGATAAGCAGGAGACTAGAGAATGTTAAGTGAGTGAGTAAAATGGTGAGCCATAGAATCTAAGCTGGGAAAAAGAGGGAGATGGGGGATTTTTTTTTTTTTTTTTGAAAGAAAAAATACGATCACCTGGAAGTGGCATTAATGAGGAAGAATTCTTGGGAGGCATGTATGTTTCCTATTCACCTCGTGAGCTACTGCCATGCCACCCTCTCAGGCATTGCTCTGCCTCTTTCCTCATGTACTTCCTATCCTCTTTTTGCACTGCTTTGCCTTTTGTGCTGGAGACTGTAATGATTTGTTTATTCTCCCAAAGTTCCACTAACATACAACTATTAGGTATTATAGACTTGCTGTAGAGATTTGAAGTAATAGTTTACAGCAGAGGAGAAAAATAAATCGAATTTTACATGCTGTTCTCCTAACAGTTATTTTGATGTTTCTCACCATCAGAACTATCTTTTTGGCCTTAGATTCTGCTTTGCCAAAATCTTGTCAAGCCTCTTTCTCTGGTGCACCCTGTCCCCATTTCCATTTTGTTTCCTCCCTTTCCAAGCAAACCAATGAAAGGGAAAAGACCCAGCAAAGATGAAATTTCAGTTTTCTCTAGTAAACTAGCTGGCTTTCATATCCTCTCACACACAGTAACAAAATTGCCAGTAAAAGACTCTTATACATTTAGTTTACAATGAACATTTTAGTGGTTTTCTCTTTGATATTAACTGATACCCACTCCTTTTCTGATATGGGAGAAATATCTCTAATTAAAGAAAGACATTAAAAAATAAAATATACACACCAAGGGGAAAAAGGAATTTGGGGATGACAGAGGCAATACGGAAGAAAACTATTCAAAAAGTCTCATAAATACTATTTTAGAGAAAATAAGATATTTTTAATCAATAAAAATTACAGAATGCACTAAAAAGATATAAGATAAGAAGAGTTTTTGAAATAAAAAAAAAATGAGAGTTAAATGTTCTTTAACATATAATAAAACCACTGGAGACAGATGTAAAGGAATCTCTCCTAAAATGAGCCAAAATAAAAATTAGACAATATGCAAGAAAACTGGCAAGGTTATAATAATAATAATGTTTTGGGATTAATAAAAAATTCAATTTAATTCTTTTGGGAGGAAGAAGTGAGGGACAGTATATGTGTTGGCAGATGGGGTGGTGGTGAAAGAGCAAGATCCTTAATTTCCATAGGAAGAATTAATCAGTTAATGTGCAAAGTGGGAAAACATAGTTCAAGATATAACAGCATGATCATGCTGTTTAGAAAAATGGAGGTAAATATTAGAAGAAAAGGGTAAAGGTGGCGTTGAAAGAGGTTGCTTTCGGGGAGAAGGTTTGATATATTTTCTATATTTGCTTTGGAATATTACCTCCCCAACCCCTGTTTTATGCAGGTGTGATCAGAACTTTTTCAGTTATTGCTGGTGTAGTATATCCTTCATCTAAATTTTACTATCGAATCATGGGTAGGTAGATGACTATAAATTGTGATCATCACTAAGGATAGCCTTCATTAGACATTGGTGTGAAAATCAGAGCAGTTTGAGGAATTTGTGAATTTTCAACACCAGACCAATGTCTTTATTGTCTAAAATAAATACAATGTTTTTATTTTCTAATACAATAAACTGCCAAGCTGTTTCCCCAACTACAGCTAAAATTCTTCATTATTTCTCTTATTTAATTTATGATGTGCCAATGCTATTTTTTATATAGTTTTTATACATGCTATGAAGGTTCTAATACTTCCTGGAAATATCAACCTTCTTTCTTCATTTAGTTTCTTCTCCTGACAGTACTATTTCATAAAAATATAAATACGGTTATGAGGGAAAATGTTTTTACCTTTACATGTGATTAAGTGCAATTTTTAGTTTTTGAGCTCTCAGTCACTACCTCCCTATCTATACACATATTGTAAGTGAATATATAAAATTGCGTCTCAATGTTAAAACAAACCAATTTTCCCATGGCTTCTCTGACTGCTCAGCTTTAGTTCACCTCCCCAACTATATTCACTTCCCTACACAATTTTCCTCATTGCAACTAATAGTCTCTGCTTTACATAACATTAAGATATGACTTCCCTCACAGATAGATAGATATAGACATAGTAGATTGAATAGATGATATAGATATTTTCAATCAATGAAAATTATAGAATACACTAAAAGATATAGATATAGATACGGATATAGATATTGATTAGGGAGGGAGGTATGAATACATTTGCTATGGTCATAGCTTTCTAGTTGAACTATGATAATTCAGTCCTCCAACCTTTCCAGAAAGCAGTTTAACAGTCTGACAAACAGGGCCTTAGGGTAATAGATTCAGAACTGACTACACCAACAGAGACACATTAGCTACCACAATGATCGCATAGTAAATTCACCCAAGGTCTCACTCTAGACCATAAGTCCAAGTGTGAAAACTCTCCCTTTTCAATGCCATGTGAGCTGAGATTTTGTAAACTTCTAACGAAGCTTTTCGAAATTAAGAGGAAAGCTCATTTCTCTCAATGTAAGTAGCCTAAAATGGAGTTAACCAAAAAATAAGCATAATTTTCTAAGTTCAAAAATTCAAATTTCCCTTGGAAAATAGATCAGAAATTGTGAATTTAGAGAGAAGAAGGAAGCTCAAGGTATCATTAATCCTTAAGTGAACTTCCCTTTAATCAATTGTGAACACAATATGTGTTTAGTGAATATTTGTTTATGAGTGCACTGTTCAAAAAATGCCTGAGGACCTGTTTCAGTTTCCTGGCTGCCAAAGCAAATAATATGCAGTGGGTTGGCATTTATAAGCTCATGGTTTTGAGGCTAAGAGAAGTATAAAATCAAGGCATTAACAAGGCCATGGTTTCTCCCAGAAGACTGGCACTCTGGGATTGGCTGCCAGGGGTCCTTGCTTATTGGCTTTTCTGTCACATGGCAATGCACATGGCACTCTCTCCTAGCTTCTCTTTCTTTTCTTGGTTTGCTGACTTAACAGCTTCTGGCTGCTTCCTATGGCTTCCTCTCTCTCAGTTACCTTTCCTATAAGACATTCAGTAATAGGATTAAGACCCATCTTAATTCACCTGGGCCACACCTTATGTGTAGTGACCATATCAAAACGTCCTATTTAACAAGGGTTCACACACACAGGGCTGGATTTAGTTTAAGAACATGCTTTTCTGGGGTACTTCGCTCCAAACCACCAAACGTGCCAAAGTAAAAGGAAATAAAATGTATTTCATAACCTAATGAATCAATAAGACAGAGTTAAAGCTTTTTCATCAAAAATAATAATGAGATATAGTTTGATCAAACAGTGATTTTAAAAAGCTGATATTTACTTCAGTCAAATTCTTTAATATTTATATTTATGAAATGCCCATCCATTCATGAATGTTTATAGAGCTCATATGATATGCTAGGTATAGGCATTTCTCACCAATCTTTACTGGGCAATCCTAATAGAATTCACCATAATCTATCACCTAGACTACGTTCACAGCCTCTTAATTTATCTTTATGCCTTTACTATTCAAACTCTCCAGCCATTCTCTACACAAGAGTCAGAGCCATTTATTAAATATCTAAATAATTAAAAAATGACTTTTGCTTTTAATCTGTCTACATCCTTCAGCTACTTCCCCATTTCTTATTTCCTTATAAAAGAAAAAAATCTTCCTTTAGTAAATTATATATACTAATTTTCATCAATTTAATTTTCTCAGATTCTCTCTTAAACCCACTTCAAATAGACTTTTGCATTCTCTACTCCAGCAAATCTGCTTGCATAACAATGTCACCAGTGATTCTGCAAGCTCCAGGGATTAATATTTAGCCCTTATTTTACTTGACCTATGTATTAGTCAGGAAAAGGGGTGCTAATGTGAAATACCAAAAATGGGTTGGTCTTTATAAAGGGTATTTATTTGGGGTAGAAGTCCACAGATACCAGGCCATAAAGCGTTAAGTTTCTTCTCTCACCAAAGTCCATTGCCACGTGTTGGGGCAAGACAGCTGCCAACGTTTGCCAGGGCTCAGGCTTCTTGGATTCCTCTCTTCCCGGGGGTGCGTTTCTCTCCGGGCTTAGCGTCTCTGGTTCCTCCACAAGGTCAGCTGTAGACTATCAGGCTAACTAACGGCTCACTTCTCTTCTCCTGGGGCCTTCTCTCCAACATCAAAACTCCAACATCAAAACTGCTTCTCAAAAACTGCCGCAGCTCTGTTCTTTGTGATGCCTTTTATATTTTCTTCCCCCACCCACCAAGGGGTGGGGCTCAACGCCCTACTGACGTGGCCCAGTCAATGCCCTAATCATAACTTAATCATGCCCAGATTAACAGATCAGTTTACAAGCATAATACAATTATATTTTTGGAATTCATAATTACATCAAATTGCCCAATGGCTACACATTTCCTTTACTAAATTATATTTACTCATTTTCATCAATTTAATTTTCTCACATTCTTTCTTTAACCCATTTCAAATAGACTTTTGCAATCTTTACTTCAGCAAATCTGCTTGCATAACAATGTCACCAGTGATTCTGCAAGCTCCAGGGTTTAATACTTAGTCTTATTTTACTTGACCTAATAACAGTATTTCATGCTGCTGAACATTCCCTCTCCTTGAAATTCGTTTTCACTTGATTTTCCTCCTGTTTCACTGGCTGCTCTTTTCAATTACCTTTGCTGGCTCTTCCTCCTCTCCTTGATCCTTCCATATTGTGGTTCCCTGGGTCTTAGACCTTAGTCCTCCTATCTTCTCTGTCTACACGTGCTCCCTTTGTGAGCCTATCCAGTGTTAGCGTTTGATGTCCAAAGTCTCCCAAATATAGATCTCCTTTGAAGACTACCTCATGCAGCCAACTGTGTACTCAACTTCTCCACTTGGATATCTAATTTACATCCCAATCTTAAACCAGATCAATTTTGTTGCTCATGTCTACTCTGTTTAAATTACATCTCACTACTTCCTGATTTTAATATTGCCCCTTCTCCCACTCTGTACAATTTTTACAGGCAATTCATATGCTCTGGCATATTCCATTTTACTTATTTTCTAATTGTCTATTTTCCTAAGTAGTAGATAAATTCCAAGAGGTCAGTGACATCCCACCCCACCCCCCACCCCCCAGTTGTGCACTGTTTTATCCCCAGGGCCTAGTGTCTAGCACATAGTAAGTGTTCAAAAATATCTGGTGAATAAATGAATAAAAAAAAACAAAAGCATCCTTTAACTTAATTCTCCCATGGCTACCCACTTCAATTGTAATAAAAATCCAAACTCCTTGCCAACTTCAACATTGTCTGACCCTGTCTATCTTGCCATCTTCATCTCCTACCACTTCTAACTCCACTAACCTGCAGCCATATTGGCCTTACCTCTCCTGATTCTTGAACTAGGGACTTTGCAGTTTTTGTTTTCTCTGCTATTGATGTTCTTTCTCCATCTTTTTATATGGATTTATCTTTTAGGTTTCTACTTAAATGTCAGTTCCTCAGACTTCCTGGCCCATTTTCAATTATCCTTAATCTAAGTACTTGTATTTTTCCCCTAAAAATGTTTCCCTTTTTCCTGGCTATGTGGATGCCAGTAAGAAATTACATTTTCTAGTCTCCTGTCCTACTGGGGTGCCATGTGATTAAGGTCAGTGGGAAGGAAGTGGCAGTGATATGTGCAACTGCTTAGTTATTTTCAAGTTAAACGGATTCATGGAACTCGGAAGTGTGTTATCCCTTCTGTCTACTGGAATGCTGATGTTGCAGTGGCCCAACTTCAACGATGCACATGAAGAATGGAATATTACGGTAAGAAAACTAAACTTCTTATTTATTTTAGCCACTATATTTTTATTCATTGGTATTTCTTTATTAGCACAACTAATCTGATGCTGATGAATATACTGTTATATTTTCTTCATATCCTTCATATTATCTTACATATTTATGTAGCTTTTGTTGAATCTGTTTCCATACTGGCATAAGCTCCGTTAGGGCAAGAACCTTCACTTCTCTCTTCACCACACTTTCCCCAGGGCTTTGAACAGTGCCTTACACTTGTAATCACTTTAGCATTTGTGGAATTAACAAATTGGGAATGCAATTATATTCTGTGGCCACTGCTGGTTATAATTCGATAAGAGCAGGTACTTCACTATTAAAATTACCACCTGAATTGCAAATATATGAAATAAATCTTCAATAGTAAACTCTGTAATTTTTATTTCTTATTCTCTACTATTCCTTTTGCTATTTAATTAGAAATAGAGGATTTAATTATATATTGTTTTATAAGAGTGCTAAAACCAGCCCAGAAAAAGAAGTGAATTAAAGCAAAGTACGGATTTTGTCATTCGATAGTAAAAATACCATACTTCCAAGCAAAATTTCAGTATGTAAGATTCAGTCTTTGATGAGAGAGAAATGGGTTAGTGGGTTGTAAAGGGAAAGACAAAAGCAATAATTTCCTAACAAAGGCCTGGAGTCTAAATGAGGGGGGAGAGGGCTTGGCTCTAGTAAGCAAAGTCCATGGAAGAAACCGTGGGCATTGGGAGTCTGCATTTGCTCATGGCCCTGAACACCATGGATGATAAACTCCCTGCTTTGAAGACCAAATTGGACAGAGAAAAGGAGTGAGTTAACCCGATTCAAAAGAAGACACTGCATTTGAAACCTAATATGCTGGAGTTTTACCCTGAAAAACTTATACTTCAACTTGGCACATTGTCATTTCCCTATGTCAGATGAAATGAGAGCTACACATTATGTTGAGTTCACTATCAGAGAAATAACATCGAATTTTTGCACAATTGGGTTGTCAAAATTAATTTTGAAATTTGTTACCTAAGGGAAAAGTGGTGGAGCACATTTCAGCTACCTGCTTCTGCATTTTTGCTCTTTCTTTCATTAATAGACTTGGATATGTTAGAAAAGATACATTACTAATACTACTTTTCTTGATAAAGGAAGGTGATTACCATTGATGTAAAATTAAATGTAACCAAGTATTTTCCAGGGTGCTTAATATTTAAGACTGTAGATTTATAGTTTAAAAAAAAAACAAACAAAAACACTATGCCACTAAGGTCTTCCACATATATATTGTGAGATAGAAATTTTCTTGTTCTTAAAACTTTTATTTCACATTCAGTTAATCATTTTTATATTCTACTTTAAAACATTGTATTTCTTAGAAATTTAGCCATCAAGTTACAGTGGTGTACACTAACATTTGATGAGCATTAGAGATAAAATGGTGAGCAAGACGGAGATCAGGAGACTTCTCAGACAGACTGATAATTAAATCGGAATTTCACAAAACTTTGATAAGTGAAATTAGGAAAATGAGTCTTATAAATGAAAATAACAAGAAAAGCTAAGAAGTCTAGAAAAGGTTTCTTGTAGTAAGTAGAATTTAAGTTATGAGAATCAGTACTAGAGATAGGTGAAGTGGGGTATTTTTGACAGCACAAATGACATGATACACATACAAAAGTAATATTATTTTATTATTTGGCTCCCATTCTAGCTATAAAGATAGGAACCATGTCAGTCTTGATCATCATGAGGCACCAACATCTAACCCAAAGCATAACACAAAGTGAGGAATTAATGAGTCAATAAATGAATATAAGTTCACATTTATTATTTAATGTACTCTTCATATTGATATAAAGAAGACAGGATCATGAGATTTCCATAGATACTGGAAAATGTATGCCCATAATAACTCAAATTAGTAGACAAAAGCAAATCTAAAATTTGTAGATATTATACATGGTTACCAAAATATTTGATATATTTTATATTATATTTAATTTAATATAATTTGCTCTTTCTTTTATGTCACTTAATGCCATTCTCCTCAAATTTTATTTTTCTGGTGGAGTAAAATTAGACTAGAAATAAAACTGGAATGGGAAAGGTAATGTGTTTTTGTCTTTGCTCTGCATTACTAGATGTATGAGTTTCAAAATACACAAAAGATGTAAGGTCTTTTTGTCTTAAAATCTAAGATTCTCTAAGTAAAATCTTACAATGTCACAATTCACTGGAAATAGAATAGAAGAGAATTGAACAGATTTAACATGTTTACATAAACTTTTGTGCTTTAGGGGCCTTTAAGAAGAAAGATTTCCAGTTGAGTTTAAGACAAAATAAAAGCTAGAAGAGTCTGAGAATAACAAAAAGCTTTATATTCCCATGTATAAAGAGAAGGTCAATTTATATGTCAGAAGAATATTTGGAGGAAAAACAGATTCATGCAATTTTCTTGAGTAGAATAACCTTTTTTTGAATGCCCAGTCATAAATTTATGTTGGTGTAAAACCAAACACACTTCATAATTCAATCTTTTCTTAAACTCTTCAACTGCAATTGCTGAAAAGAGATAGATGATGAATTTCTCAGGTTCCACTGCAACTAAAGATGGCTATGTGACCCAGTTCTGGTCAAAGAGATATCATCAGAAAGCTGCTATTGGTATTGTGGGAAGATGTTTATTGGTAGAAAGGGTGAGAGGCAATTGGCACCACTCTTCTCCATTTTCCTGACTTCAGGGTAGACATGATGTGTAGAAGTGCAACAGAAATACTGAAACTATGTGCGTTGGTTTCCTTGTTGTTAAAACAAATGCCACTCAATGGGTTGTCTTAAACAATGGAATTTTTTGGCCCACAGTTTTGAGGCCAGGAGAAGTCCAAAATCAAGGCATTACCAAAGCCATGCTTTCTTCCAGAAGACTGTGGTATCTTGGGACTGTCTGCCAGTGATCTTCGGTCCTTAGCTTTTCTGTCAAATGGCAATGAACAGGGCAGCCTCTTCTGGTCTCTCCTTTCTTTTTCAGGTTGTGCTGACTTTTAGCTTCTGGCTGCTCTCTCTATGGCTTTCTCTCTGAATATTATTCTGCTTTTAAAGGACTCCAGTAATAGGAGTCCTGATTGAGCTGGGTCACAGCTCAGCTGCAGAAACCTCATCAAAAGTTCCTATGTATATTGGGTTTATACCCACAGGAATGGATTCAGTTTAAGAACATATTTTTCTGGGTTACATAGCTCCAAACCACCACAGTATGACTCCTGGACCCCAAAAACACATGTTACTTCTACATGCAAAATACATTCATTCCATCACAACATCCCAAAAACATTAAGACATTTCAGAAACTATGCTTAGTAAAAAGTCTCTTCATAATCAGTTATGGGTGTGGTCTGTCCTGGGTCATGATTCCCCTCTGTCTGTGGCTGTGTAAAACCTAGAAAACAAAGTTTTCTGCTTCTAATATACAATGGAGGAACAGGCAGAAGATAAACATTCCCATTCCAGAAGGGAGAAATTGGAAGGAAAACAAGTGTCACAGGTTCCAAACAATTCTGAAACCCAGCAGGAAAAACTCCAATGATTTTCAGTGTCTGAAATCATAGGTCTTTTAGCCCTAATAGGCCTGTAGCTCCACCCCTTCTAAGAGCTAGCACAGTGCTCCAGTGCTCTCCCTGAACACTGGAGTGAAAGTCATACCCTCTTCTAGCATTGGGATGGTAGCCATGCCATGAATGCCAGGGCACAGGCCCCATCTCCTCCAAGCACTGGAATGGTGGCCAGGATCTCCACAAATGCCAGGAAACAGACTTCATCCTGTCCAAGTTCCATCCCGAACAAGGGAACACAGGCCCTACCATCTCTGAGCATTCGGGTGGCAGCGAGACTCTCCGTCAACACTGGGGCACAGGCTCCACCATCTACAAGCATTGGGATGGTAGCATTCTCCCTAAACAATGGGGCAGAAATACTGTGCCCTGCAAGCACCAAGATGGATCCCTCCTTTCCACACCCATGGGGGGCCTGCTCTCTTTGCCTGAGGAGATATCTTCAGTCCAGACCTCAGCTCCATGATTCTTCCCTTGAGGTCATTCTTCTGTCAATTTTTTTTCCCTTCCCTGTCCCTTCAGCCCAGACTGTCAGTGGTTCTGCCCATACAAATTTCATAAGAACCTTGTCGGATTTGCATGCAGTACACAGGGGTCTAAACTACCAAACTATAAAACGTTCCACTGATCTTTCCTGAATTACATGCATTTCCAATCCTGACTTCCACTGAAATGGCTGAGGGGATCTACGTTCAGTTATATTCTCACATGGAGCCCTTCTCTCCAGAGACTTACTTTCTAGAAGCTCAGGGAGGACCCTAAAAGAACATCCCCGGCCCTAGTTTCAAAGCATACTCTCTGGATAAGCTCAGAAATTTCCAGATGCTCAATTTCTGGTTTCTTTGTGCTTAAGATTTCATTTCCCAGCTTATGCCTTTCCGTTTGCATTTTATTTAACATAAGCTACAAGGAGAAAAGGCTATACTTTCCACACTTAGCTTGGAAATCTCCTCAGCTAAATATCCAAGTTCATCATTTTCAAATTCTGCCTTTCATTCAATGACAGAACTCAATAATTTCACCAAGTTCTCTGCCACTATAAAACAAGGATCACCTTTCCTCCAGTTTCCAATAACATATTCATCATTTACTTCTAAGTCTTCATCATGAGTACCTTTGGCGTCTATATTTCTATCAATTCAGAGCAATCTAGGATTTTTCTATCAAGCACCTCACAATCCTTCCAGCCTCTACCCATTATCCAACTACAAAGCTGTTTTCACATATTTGGCAATTGTAATAAGAGCACCCCACTCTCCTGGCACCAAAATCCGTTTTAGTTTCCTAGCTCTTCCTTTGTGGCTTTCTTTTTATCTGTCTGAATTTCTTTCTGCTTATAAAGGCCTCCAGTAATATGATTAAGACCCCAATTCTTACTGAGGTGGGCCATACCTTAACTGAAGTAACCTCATCAAATATCCTCCATAGGATGGGTTGACAATGACAGAAATTGATTAAGTTTAAGAACATGTTTTTCCAGGGTACATCACTCAACCATGAGATTATCAGCGTTAAGGGGAGAACAACAATACCATAACCCATCCTGGCACTGTCAAATCACTGAACCAACACCAGGAGCTGTGAAAAAATTAACTCCTGCTTATTTAAGCCAATGATTACTTGAGTTTTCTTTTACTTGTAGCTGAACCAAAATACAAACACTTGTCATAAAATCTTACATTGAATTACATTTGCTACTGGTAGCATCTTCAATGATATTTTGAAACAACCCTAAGCACCATATTTCCAGATAATTTTGTAATAAAAGTAGAGAGGTTGGGAAAAGAAAAATAAATTCTTCTCACTTCTGGGTGAATTTAAAATTTCAGAGCAATTTGTTTTATTAAATAATTTTACAGTATATGTTTCTCAATTATATTGAGATAGATGTGTCATTTCTTATTTTAATTCTCTTAGCAGTGGTAGTAACTGCAACATTACGGTGAATGGTATTGCTAATTGGATATCATCATACTGAACAGAAATCCCAAGAATTCAGAAGGTATAAGCAATATGAAATTTAGAAAGACCACTGTTCTATAGCCAAAATTTCGTGCTTATTGTTTTGTAACAAAATCCATAGATAATTTCATTTTGAAAAATTTTTATTTAAGCTAAGACTTTTATGCATGCAGCAAGGTAACTTTCTCTAAAGCCATCCGGGATTCCTTAGGAAAGATACTTGTGTACTCTTTGTTCAGGTTACTTACCTTTCTCTTGCTTTTTGAGCACTTATTCTCTGAAATGCTTCTAGTGCCTTACCATTATTGCTTTCCAAATGCATTACCATTAATATAGTGTTGTTTACTCTTGCCACTGTGGAACTTAATATTAGATTCCCTTAACTAGTTTCCCTCAGGAAAGAACCTACAGGATCACAGTGCTGTAGAATTCAGACATTAATAAATTGAGAGTTGATATTTGGATACATTCTTGCTGGACTCACATCATTAGTATTGCTAGGCCAAAACAAGATAGCTTTTTCTTTTTCATAAATGTAACTTCTCACCAGGTGTTTAGAGGACTGATTCCTCTATCTTTTGTAAGTTCCTTGATGATTTTGCTTTTATGTCTGGATAGAATTTATGTTGTGGAATAATTGATACTAAGACAACTAACTCAAAATGAAATTTAAAGAACTAACCATATTGTATTTAAAAAGTTACATTTATGTAATGGACATAACATTATTCTTCGTATATTATTCATGCACCAATAATATTTTTCATTATAAACACATTACCATACTTCAGATACATTTCAATGCAACAAAAAGCATAAAAAAGTAAAACGCTTTGAAATATATTCTTAGTATTTAGCAAATTGTAGTTGAAAAATAACCTAAAATTTTATGTTTTTTGTTTTTGTTGTTTTTTTTAGGAGATACCAGGGAATGAACCCAAGACCTCATACGTGAGAAGCAGGTGCTCAACCACTGAGCTACATAGACTCCCCAATAATGATTGTTGTTTTTTTTTTCATTTGTTTGTTTGTTTGTTTGGTTTTTAGGGGTGCCATGGACAGATCCTGGAACCTAGTACATGGGAAGCAGGTGCTCAACCATTTGAGCTATGTCTGCTCCTCTAAAATTTTCATTTTTATTGATTTTCTTTATAAGACACCAAGAGTCTCTTGACCTCCCTGCTTTGTTTGCATCTGGCAAGTTAAGGTTATTACGAGTTTTGAAGTATAGATATGAAGTTGCCATTTATAGGCAGCAATATGTTGATGTGGACAGGACATTTATAGGTTTATGTGCATAACCAGGAGCACAGAGGCAGTTGTTTGCACTAGTCCTATTGACACAATTTTATCCATATAAGCTAGATGAAGTTTTACATTCATTTATGTCCAATTCATAGAAAGATCCATGGTACCCAGTTCACAATTACATAAAAATCTAGAGAAAAATAAGAAAATAATAAATAAATAAGCATGTAAAAATGAAAAACATTTCATTATATATATCATTCATATGGTTAAATAAAATTGCAAACTTTTGGATTAAAGTAAGTAAGTGATAATATTTTCATTTAAGCTTTTGTCTTTGAAAAGAGTACAGAAATTCATTTACTAAGATATTTCTCCTAATATGTTCCTTAAGTGGAAAATTAACAAACAGATATGTTTGAGTAAATAAATACTGGCACCTTGATTAATACTATTAAGGTTAATTCTATAACTGTACTCTAAAATTATATCAGTATAACCTTCAGCTATATCTTAAAAATTGAAGATTACTCAGCTTATTGATTGAATAATATTTTTTCTGACATTAAAATCTTTCTAGTTATTTTTAATTTTTTTCTTTTAGCAGAAACATATTGGAGGTTGTTAGAGAAATCTGATGTTAGTCAATAGCTACATATCAGGTTCAAAATCTGTCCTGTGCATTTGATTTAGAATTGCTCTAAAAAGACCTTGTCATGGAAAAAAAAAAAAAAAAAGCCTTGCCATGGAGAATGGTTTCCAGAAATTTCATTTGATCCCCTTTCAAGCCCAACTGTCCTCTCTTCATCTTATATACTGTACTCTACTGACTCTGAGTTCCTGAGTTCAAATTTGTCCTCTGGCCTCTGATTTTGGAAAGTTTGTTCCCAAGTGGATTTTTTATT
>JAQZBX010010278.1:0-44561 GCA_029593785.1 Cabassous unicinctus | reverse complement strand
AAAAAAAAAAAAAAAAAAAGTAATAAATAAAATTCATTTGATCATAATGTTTAATGCAATTCCATACCACTTCCTTATCTAGGTTTGCTTTCCACCATCCCATGTACAAACATCATTTTTCATAGTGATTATGGGCACAAATTTGATGGAAACAGACAAGTAATGGTTCTGAAATGTTCCAGATGTGTGACATTGGGATGGTTATATACACATTTCAGGGGTCTGTTTCCTCAGTTGTAAAACGGGATTCATAATTTTACCTGCTTTAAAGAGATACCAAAAAATTAAAGAGATTATATTTCAAAAGTATTTGATAAGTACTCAATAAATAATAGTTTTCATTTTCTTATATTGTTACACTTGATACATCTTCATATATCCTTAAAAAATTTGTCTCCCATAAGTACCATAGTATCAGCCTAACTGAGCCTTTATAAACATGTTTAACATAGTTGTTCATGATGATCCTGTGGATGTTGGTTTTTTTTTGCAAAATAGTTATAAGGAATTTGACAGAGTTAAAGCAACCCTTTTTCAAAGTGGATCTTAAAAAAGAAGCAGAAAAATAACTAGTGGACAGACACTCTTGGGAATTAAAAAAAAAAAAAGATCATTTTTATGACTCTTTTTATGACTCTCATGAGTCATCCTGAATGGATTATGTCCAGGCCAACATTAATTTGCATGATTCTTCTGTTGAAAAGGGAACATAGCAGATGGACCATTATTCATATCCTTTATAAACAATACCGGATAAATGCCATAAGAATTACAAGGTCTTTGGTATACATAAGTTTATATAGTGTAATCTCAAATAAACCACTAGAGTTTCTGAATATATAAAGTGTTACTGTGGCTTGGTCCTTATTCCTCATTAATATGGAAAAAAAAAAAAGATGAATGGCATATACAAATTATCCCCACTCTGACTTTGGATGAAAGGAAACTTGTTATAAGGCATCTTACTCTATTCTTACCATGTTCATTATTCCCGTTGTACTTAAGGGTGTTCCAAGACACTTTTGTGAAAAGGGAACAAAGCTTCTTTGCAGACACATTCAGAAGGAGAGAATTCCACTCAGATTTCAGAGTACAAAAAGATAGCACCAAACATCATTGTCTTCATGCACATAGGTGGAAACAAAAATTGGAAGGATTTAAGCACTTTAAATGGAGAGTAATGACCATATCTTTCAGTTTGAAGGCTTAGCTATGAGAGGTTAGTTATAAAGTGCTGTTTAGGAAGACTTGTGAAAAGGTAAGTGTTAAGAAACTTAATTGGCAGCGTATCTTTGAGTTATGAAGAGTTCGTTTTTCAGATAAGAGCCACATTGAAAAAAATAAAACAATAAATCTAATTCTCTCTTTGGAACACAAAATTTCACTATCAGTTTAGCTTATGGAAAAGTGAAGGTTTTTTTCCCCCCATGAGTACTTAAATAAGCTTATATTATGTGCAACAAAAATACACACACATTCTTCACAAATCTTTATCTCTAATGAAATCAGGAGGAGGTTCCATATACACATTTTCATTAATAGTATCCTTATAACTAGCAATTAATTCCAAGTTCCATTTTAGAAATATTGTAAATAAATTTAAATATAGAATCTTGTTCCTTATTTGACTATCTAAAAATTTCATTAGTAATTAAATTTTAAAGTCAAATGATTAACAACAGTACAAATTGCACATTATTATCCATTGGAAGTTATTAGCCCAGGGTTTATTATTTTGCATATTTTTTAGTAATACTAAGGATGCACTGGAGCAAAATAGAATGTAAGCTCCATAGGGAGTATGTCCATCTTGATTCCCCTAGTTCTCCAAGCAGTTGGTTGGGAAAAAATATTTTTTTAGTAAAAGAATGACATTTAAATTAATGTTAACTCCATTTTCTACGGAGAAACGGTTAAACATAATTTAGGAAAGATTCTACAAATTATCTGTGATTAAGCCAAGAATAGAATCTAGATCTCTGGATTTGAAGTCCTGCAATCAGTGGACCCCATCCAATTTGTTTAAATCACTTGTGCTATACTGTAGGAGGGTGGGGGGAGTTTGAGTTTCAATTCAACTTTTTAATTGAATCAGCTGTTTCCCTGATGTTCTTCCCTAGTTTTAGCTACAGTTTTTCAGGCCATTTTTGTCACTAATGTATATTCTGATCATTGAGTTTATAGATGAGGCAATGAGTTCATAACTGGTATAGAAATAACCTTTAGATTTTGATTTTGAGAAAATCAAATATTTAGTGAAGAAGTAAAATGCATTAGATACATTAATTGCCTTGGTAAGGAGTGATTTTGGCACCCTTTATCTTTGAAAGAATAGTGAGGGCACTCCAATCCTTAAGTGGAGAGCAAAGTTCCTAGTCACTCCTGCTTCTAAGGAGGAACTGTTAGTCAGTCAATCCATCATGATTAGTCAATCTCTCACCACTGCTCTTTGACATGGTAGCTTATGTACAAACAGCATCATGGTGAAGGCTGTTCTGAGAAGGCAGCCTTAAAAATAGGTTTGTGGGTTGAGAAGTGGGAGGAAAGTTCATACTGTTAATACAACTCAGCCTGAATCTGTGCTCCAAGGACATGAGGATGTTCTAAACCTGTGGTGGCAAAACCTGTGCATTTTCCACAACAGATGGGGAGTGGGAGGGAAAAATGGTTTCTTTCCTTGCATACTCCCCGTAACTAATATTGCTTGGATAAGTACAAAAAACAAATGTGTTTTAGGATAGCAAGGCATCGTACTGCCCACATGAATAATTGAGGGTGAGGGTCAGTACCAACTCTGTTTTCTATGCTTCTGTCTTAATTGAGTGAGAGATTATATCACCAGCAAATTAGGACTAAGCTTCAGGTGAGTTCTCTGCTTAAATTGAGATGAAGTTCAATTTGAATATAGCATAAAAATGATAGTTTCTTTCTTCAGAGTTTGCCACACCCCTCAAAAGACAACAGTCAGTTTCTTAAAACCAGAAAGTACGGGCAATGTATTTTAAAGAAGTTGTTGCTGCTATTCATATGACTTGCTCTTAGCAGTAATATTTGGGATGTGAACTCCTTGCTGTCTAATTGACAGCACTCTATAATTAGAGCTTCTCGTTATTAGAGCAGTAACTCAGAATTCAAATAAACAATTCGGGATTTTGACATTTGTGGAAAATAGCACTGAAAAATCATTACAAGAAAATGAATATTAAATACCTGTAAGTGAAATATGATCAACATAGTCACTTACTGAAGAAAATGAATAATTGCTTTTGCAAAAGCATATTACAAAGGGGTAAAAAAAAAAAAAAAAAACAGCCAGTTAAAATACAGATAAATCATTTTTTATCCCATTGTTGTGGCATCCAGCTTTGGAACCTGATCATTTCAGAAATTAAAGTCTCCCGAGAAGAATTTCTTGCCAAGAGAGGGTTAGCATGTTAAAGCAGGCAGTGTTTTGGATTACTCTCCATATCTTACTATAAATAGGATACTTTAAAAAAATGCTGTTTTGAGCTATTCCAGTGAGCCTAGTGATCAGATGAGGCAGGCATCACCATAATGATGGACTGACACAAAATTGGGGGATAGGCTCATCATTTTAGATGGACACATCTTGATGAATTCAAACTCTAACCTGTAATCTTTAATTTAAGCTAGCCACTTAGCTGGTAAAGGTAATGATTTGTCATGCGGCTTATTCATTTACTGCTAATCAACAGGATTCACATCTTTTAAATCCCTAGCATTCAGAAACCTGTAAGAGGATTCATGCACGTGTTCTGCTTTATGCTACTGATTTGCAAAACAATGAGACTGGTAATGATGTGAAGAATTTAACCTGCTCTCCTTGTGTCTCCTCTATATGAGCTGATTGTTTTTTGTAAAGTGAAATCTTTGGAAGACTGTGGTTCCCACAGGATGGGGAGCAGCCAGGCACTGCACCGGGTTGAGTATGACATCCTGTGTCAGGGATCAGAAATCAGTCAGTTAATAGCTTTGCACTTAGAATTGGCTAATATTTTTTTTCTTGTTAAAGGCCAATTTTCTAACATATAAAATCATGTTCACTTTCTTGATAAATTACAGACTGGAAGATTCTTTGAAAATAGCACTAGTTTAAATGATTTCTTTCTAAAGCAAGAAAACTTGCTAAATATTTTATGCATCAAATCATTTTATAATTTAGATTTAAGGAACCAAAACCCAAGAAACACGAAACAACTCTTGCCAGCATTTACATTGTAGATTTAGCTTTTGCCCTGTTATTTTTGAAATAGTATTTTGTAACAAGATTTTGTGTTAGTAAAATAAGAATGTACACATTTTTTCTCCAATTGTTAAAAGGGTTAAATATGTGCTGAATACTTGATTCAATTTTCTATTGAATCACAAATTATTTTAATTATCTCAAGGAAGAGTTGATGAGTGATTATTTTAGTGTTTTTTTCCCTGCTATATCTAAAGATATTTAAAATTCTCCATGATTAACACATGGAAAATTGACATAAGTAGATATGTTACTATAAGTTTTGAAATTTTAAATGATTTTATTTAGGTAAAGACTAAAGAAATAACTTTCTGGCAAATCAAAATTCTCAGGAGAAGGATTTAAAATTGTCAAAGACAGTTTAGAAATTGTTTCTTTAATTGTCCCCCAACACACAAACACCACCAGAAAAAACACGTTCTTTCTTTCTAAAAGATTTAGCCAGAAGTTGTTTCAGTCATTGCACACGTTGAAAAAGGAAAGAAAGAAGGGAGGGAAGAAGGGAGGGAGGGAGGAAGGAACATTCTCTTCATTCTAGAATTTAAAGTAATATCTTCAACTCCTAGTCAGAGATGAGCCTTTAAACATTGTCTTTTAAAAAGCATGCCTAAAACATTTTGCTCATTAAGGGTTTATCAGAACCCCAATATCACTAACAACAGCAAAAATTACATCTGTCACTTTTCCCCTCCTTCTACTCCTCATTTCCTCTCCCTCCTCCTCCTACACAGCTTCTGTGCTTGTGTTTCAATTTCATAATCTGTCCATTTTGAACTAAGAACATTTCTTTGGCAGTTACTCCTTACCTACAGGGTGTATGATATAATGGCCTCTGTGACACTGAGTCAGATCCTGCTCAGATTCCTACAATTGCTAGTAAATACCGTCACTCCCGAGGCAAGCGAGAGTGCAGAACCAGAAACAACAGCAGGTGCTGCATCTGTTGGATGGGAACGGAGTTAAGATGTGTGGATGACTCAGTGACAGTTCTATTGGGTTTTTTCTTGTCGGGGGAGGGGAGATGATGCAAAATAAATGGCGATGGGATTTACACGTTGCTATTATTTTTAGCTTGTTTGTGAAGTGTGCTGCCACAACTGCTAATAATGTTACGGAATTCATTTATAGTCGGCTACCTGAGTACCTAAATGCAGAAGTCAGGGCTTGCAATTATTTTCCAATTTATTTTGTTGTTTCTCAAGGGATTTGAACAAAGTTTTTTTTTTTTCTTTCATTTTTTAAAAAATACACTCATGTTCATACCAGCAAGAATGATATATTCACGAAAGCTAAGTCACTCAGCTCATTTTAGTGTGGCAAAAGCCTCTGACGAGAACCCCCAAAAGGAATAATATTTTCTTTACCTCGGGGTGATCAGAGCAATATTGAACCAGTGTTGACTGTCAATTTGAAAATGTAAATTTACAGGGTAATGGTTTTATGCTTTAGTATGAATGTGTAATTCATAGGAAACTTAGTAGACAAATCCTTTTTCCTTTTTCCTTTCTCCAGGATTTCTTGTTTGTTTGTTTGCTCATTTACCTGCTTACTTGCTTTAAGGGAAATTCCTGAACATAACAACAACAACAAAAAGTCTACCACAGTTATCTTCCCAACCATACCTCACCAGGTCCTAAAAGGCCATTTTTTTAGCCAATTAGAAAGCCAACACATTCATTTCATCAATATGAAAAAAATTTTTTTAGGAATCACATTTATTAAAAAGTTAATTTTCAAATTTTTGACAAATCTCTTTCACGGACTTCGGTCATATTTTGAGTCTTGCTCTTTCTTCTTCTATGGTTCTCACATTGGCCTGACTGGATGAGTAAATGACCAACTAGGAAGCCATGAATGTGCACTTGACCAAGATTACTGTTTTGTGTTGTCCGTAGCATTGGCAAACATTTCTGCTATCTTAGACAGATGAAGACATCTGGGAAGAGAAAACAATGTATATTCTGGGAAATATTTCATTTCATGTGTGGCTTCCAGAGGACATTTAAAGGATGTTTCAAACTCCATAATGGTGAATTTCTACTCAGAGTGTCAGAAAATATTTATGAACAACTACTGGATAAAGGCACATAAAGGATGCACCATATACACCTCAAGAACACCTCCGTGCATTTAGGGGACCACCACTTAAAGAGAAGATCTAAAGAAGAACTCACATGTCTAGAACTCTTAACAAGTGTCAACAGGCACTGTTTCAGGGGCCTTGAAAAATAAATATAATTTCAATAGCTGAGACAGAAAATTGTAGTGGAGGCAAATGATAAGCATCATCAAAACAAGAAAGAGAAATTTGTATTTAAGGAGAAGAGGGTGCTTCTTTAACTGGAACACTATATAAATGTGCATGTGTGTGTGTATAATTATATTTAGCGAGAGATTTTAGAAGATTGAGTCTGAAGATATTCAGATTTAAACCAAAGCAAATAAACCACTGAATGCTATTTTAAAAATTCTATTTCATTACTGTAAAAAAATAGTAAAAAACACAGAAATGTATGTATTTTTAAAATATGGACTAGACAATGAATCACTTTCTATAACTTTTTGTTTCTCCACTGAATACACTATGAGCATTTCTTCCAATAAATTAAATACACATTTTATGGAATAATCACTATTTATTTAAGCCATAGCCTGTTTGTAAATGTTTGGTTTCTTTCCATTTTCTGTCTTTCACTTTTTTTAGTATTAAAAGCAATACTGAAGTGAATATTTCTAGTCACACACTCTTGTATAAGCCTTTATCTGATAAATTTCTAAATTTGGATTGCCACCCGAACACTAGACATTCAAATGTGGGGATTTTGATAATGTTTATCATTACTTGATAGAAAGTTACCACAAATTTATATTTTTACTCTGCTAAATTAAACTTCCTTAAATATCACTTTTCAATACCTCACTTACACTTAAAAAATAATAATGCTTCCCAATTTTCCTAAGCACAGGTACTGAAGATACTTTCCATATTCTCACCTCCATAATGTTGGATGTTAATATAGCACCACCTCCCCGTGTGTCTACTTTTCAGATTTCTGTCATTCAAGTTCCAGATCTGACTCTTCATGAAATCTAGCCAAATGCAACTTTTCCTGGACTATCCATCCATCTATTTATTTATTTAATTCAACTAAATTTTTGAGCAACACAAATGTATTGGCATTGCATAAACATATTGGATATAACGTATGAACAACTCATTTGATCTTTTTTTTTAAATGGTTTTCCAGAGGAATTTTTAAAGACCCAAAATTCCTCTCACATAGTCTATTTCTTTTTCATTTTTCCTCTCACACTTTACCTATGCACATTTTTTACAATGTTGAATTCACATAAACACTCATGTAGAGTTTTTATTTAATATTTTAATTTGGCACTTAATTACTATCTCATATTGCAATTTATGTTTTCCTGTATATTAAACCTACATTCCAAATATAAACCCTTAATACTGAACAGAATGAAATAAGTTATTCTTGATATTGCTTTACTAGTGGAGAAATCATTCCCATGCCCATTAAAATGAGAAAAAAATAAGTCTCTCTCTCTCTCAACATATGGGTGGGAGAGATATAATAAATAATCTTATAATCTTGGGATAATATAAGTCAACAATTCAAGGCTAAAAATTGTATATTTTCAGGGGAAGAGGGATGTAGAATAAATTAAGAAACTATATCTTTATTTCTTTTGGGTATTTTGCCTGTCTTGTATAATAAGAAAGAATGCCTTATTGATCACATATTTGAGAAAAGTAATATTGGCATTCTAAATAGCTGACTCTAGGCTTGGCTTTCCAAGAGCAATGTGGAAGGGCTGCACCCTGATCAGCAATCTTACCAACTAGAGACAGGAAGAGGAGTCAAAAGGCCACAAACCTATGCCAGAATCTCAGAGAAGATATTACTATCCCTAAGATAATAGCAATGTAAAGACATTCCGTAGATGGAAAATTATTCCAGAGGGCTTATGTTTAATGACTTCTTCAGTCAAAGAGAAGTGTTCATATGTTTGAGGGTGAAGCCATGGAGACCTCTCCATGAATTCCCACAATACCACTTGTCCAGTGTAGAACCATGATCTTCCCGCTCATCTCATCTACGAAGCCTACCCTCACTCTGAAAGAGTCTATTGCAGGTGGCATTGCTCCTGATCCAAAGGATTTTTAAAGGATTCATTGCTCCTTTGGAGCTGCCTGCGGGTTTAGGTAAAGTTTGGAAGTGAAACAGTTTCTACTGTGGGTCAAAAAACAGCAAACAATTATATAGTGATCAGTATTCACATTATAACATATAGAGGTCCATCCTGGGTCATCTCAGAATATCATCTGAACGAGAAGGTGCAATGCCACAGTTATCATTCCATGGCCAATTCCTCATTTGCAAGAGTGTGGGTGATTCCTGATAAGTACCTAATCGTCATCTTGAAACAGAGGGCATTTGGAGCAGTACAGGCTCCTATAGTAGATGATTAATGTGTATTTTTCTGATCCTGACAGATTCAAAAAAAAGAGCAGATTGCTACCCATAAAACTAAACAGTGTCAACATGGAATTACTGGAAGAATCTGAAAGCCTTTGCAGAAATGCTAGGCTTACTCCAATGTTTCTCAAAAAATCAGCTATTTTAAAGGGACTAGGGTCAATATAAATGAAATAAATGGAGGCTAAGATAAAATATGTCAGAAAATTTGCCGAAAGGTTATTTTAAGGTGGCATGTTTAAAACAATAATGGGCCATTAGGCTGTCTTCTTAAAGGCATTAAAGTCACAGGCACAATGTATGAGTCACATGGGCAAGATTTTCTACTTTATATATAAAAAATTCAATCTTGAATTTCTGGTAAAAGTAAAATGTGTTTCTGTGTATACTATTATGAATATTTAGGTTAAATTGTAGAGAGAGGAGAAAGCAAAGTATTTCATGCTTCTAGTAATGTGCTATGAAAATGTTGCACATTATAATTAACATTGCAATAGAATCTAATGAAATTTTTCTTATATGTAACCATGCATTTTTAAAAAAACTGGCTAATCATTTTACAGTCAGGCATACTGTCTTTCCTTCTCAAATGCATTGGTAATTAATTTATTTTTAAAACAAAATTTTGAGTATCTCCAATGACCAAGACAAGAATTATGTGATTTGAATATCAGTGATGTATAAGAAATGATCACTATACTGTCTAATATAGAATTATAGACAGGTGTTTGATGTGTGAACTATATGCCCTATGAACAGGTAGGTGTTCATCTGTTTTGTTTACTGCTGAATCTAGTAGTCACAACAAAATCGAGCACATAGAAAATAATCAAAAAGTATTGATTAAAAGAAAGAATTATTAATACATACTTATTGTTTTGAAAATTACTTAAAAGATAAAGTTTTACAGCTCTTTTTTGACCTTTTTCATGATGTGGGAGCCTATCCCTTAACTTATTCAGTCATTTTATTTAATCTTGCAAATCAACATTGAGGACATCTTATTCCTATTAACTTTCAAAGGGATTTTGATGATAATGAAATAAAATTTTAAGTGATGTGGAGGTTTTTGCAGTGAATTTGCTTAGCTAAAGAAACTTGCCTTTGCTTTTTTTGAATTTAAACTGTTTTTTGGTATTTTTCTTGTTTTGTTTTAGAATATTTGTAGCATGCCATCAACAATAAAAAGACTAGATATAGATATACACACATAGAAACAGATATAGATATCTCCCTCTTAGGTAAAATGTTTCATGACACCCAGCTAAAACCACCTGTTTTCACTATGGAAAATCAGGATCTTTAAATGGTTTCTATTTTATTTAAATATCTTATATCAGATATACTATAAGGAATATTTCTTACAATATTCTACCACACATTACCTATTTAAGTACTTTCTGAAAGACCTGCATTGTCATATTTTTTAATCATTAAAATCCATTGAAAATAACAATTTTAAAAAATCTTTATTTTCCACCCAGCAGTGTTCTGGATCTTAGAAAGGAGATGATCCATGAACCATGTGGTAGGACACTGCTGAGTCTCAATTGGCAAGCTGTACTTTGTGTACTTTGGCTCTCTGTAACACAAATCCTTGTCTTGAAGGGGCGGAGTTCTTGGTTTCTGCCAGAAGACCCCAGATGTTAGAATTTACAGATGCTTTCATTACAGGAAACTCAGATAAATGATGACGGTACACGGAACTAGAAGTGGAGGGCGGCAGGAAGATAGCAGATCACAAGATCTGCTGTACTCGGAAAATCACGGGTGAGATTACTGAAAACAACTGTTGGGAGTTTTGTGTTTTAATCCCAGTGGCTGGATCACTGAACAGGACATTTTTTACTTCCCGTTTTCGTGTTTTGGCTGACTTAGCAAATCTCATGGTTTTGCTTTGTGACATGCTTTTAAGAAAACCTGTTATTTCTGCAGCTCTGCCCTGCCCTGTCTCCACTGAACGGCTGGGTCGTCGGCGGAATTTAGTTTCGGTGCAGCAAGCAAATGCAGGGAAATAATATGATGTTATATAGCTGCAGCACTCGTGATGACAGTCCATTCCGGTGTTGGTGGGCTGGAAGGGAGAGGGACTGCCACCCAGTGTTTTAACGGTGCCTATTACAGGCAGCTTTCAAATCGACAAAGAAAAGAGTAAAAGAAGAAAGAAAAAAGGAAAGAAGGAAGGAAGGGAGGGAGGGAATTCACTTTCCTTGAGGGGAGGAAATAATTTTAAAGTCTCTGCAAAAACTTAGGTATGGTAATTCCCTATTCCGAACATACACAAGTCACAGGTAAACTTATTCTTTGGTATCTGTGCACATTTTTTTTAGTTTCGTCTAGATACCAATAGAAAGAAGAAAATTGGAGGTTAGATAATCCAGTGGCGAAAGAGGTGAGGAGGACAAATTTTCAGTCAAGACAACAAGAAGAGTACAAATAATATGGTTTCTCTTTCACGTGCTTTAATCCTCTTTCCTGTTTTACCCTTAATGAATGCTTTCTCAAAACTAAAAATAAACTGCTGCCTTCTATTCAATTGTACTGTTCCTCCTAGAGAAATCTCCTTAATGGGTGTGTGTTACTTATCTATGAATATGCCTATATATTTTAATACATATAGTTTATACACATATACATGCATATGCTTATTTTCTTTTGTGGGGAATCAGGCAGTGGGCAAGGGAAAGAGAGAATACGAGTCCATGCTACAATGGCAAAAAGCAAATGTTAGTTCCTTTATACTGTTTTTAAAAATCTAGTGACTGGCACTGACCAAACAATGAGAATTTGCAGTGGTGGTACGAAATTGCACACAGGCTTGGAGAAGCAGGGAAATTAAGGCAGGTAGATATTTGCAATCTTTCATCTGGAGCACTAGAGAAAGCCTCTACTCTAGCCCCATGTAGTAGGAAGCCCTGGAAGGTAATGGACTGAAAAAGACACTTACTGGGTAGGATTAAATCATTTCATGCCAATAGTTAAGGAGCACTATGTGTGCATGCTCAGGGCAAACTTTATTTTTCACTTTAGATAATATGGCCACAAGGCATCACATTATTTTAATTGGAGAATAAAGAAGTAAAAAATTTCACCCAAGACACTTTGATTTGACTTTATGAGTCTGCTTATGCCTCACACAAAGGCTACCCAAGTATACCCTCATTGTGCATGAATACACATTTCATGATACTCAGAGCTGTTTTAAGATTTCTTGATGCCATTTACAGCCTTTTCACTTGTGGAGGGAACCTTTTCTATGATGGGAAGGACTAATATACATGGTCAACTCCTGTACATTTCACAAATAAGCTCTCTCCAACTAAATGATTAAAATAATCATATTAATAAATACATGATACTTTTACATACACGTCACCTTTTCTCCCCCACTGATGGCTCTGATTACTTTGACAGACTAAGATACAGTAATGATACAAATTAGGAGCAAAAAGAATTAAAAGGGTGTTTAACTCTGATGCCAGGTTGTCAATTTCCTATAGTGCTACCAACTTACAGATAGATGATTAAAATTGTTTCATTTAGGAATTTTGAATATTTTAAAAATTGAATGAGTTTCTGGGGGAGGAGGAAAGAAAGAAAAATCCGTGCCTAGCTAATTAGACATCCTATTTGATTTAACAATAGAATAGGATTATTCTTTGAGTGTTGAGATCTTCAGTCATTACTACAAGAGCCTTCATTTTGCTGTTACATCTTGGTCCAGTGTACTTATCTTATTCCTTATATTTGATATCATTCATACATTTCCTTTAATTTCAAGTTTATAAACATCAGGGTCATTTACTCATCTCATCTCTAAAGGAACTATTTTCAAGATATGATGTTAGATACTGTGGATAAGTCCTGGATATATGTAATATGGCTTGTCAACCTGAGGAGCTCAACGTCTAGCAGAAAAAAAATAGAACATGTCCACAGATCACCATATCTATTGTAGAATCTTGTGAGTGGTGTAATAGCACACACTAAGAACTGTGGTTGCACAGAGGCAATATGGAGCTTGGGATTTTTAGTCAGACAGCATGGTTTCAAGCCTTTATTTGGCCACTAACTATATCCACCTTGAGAATTTATATTTGCCTCCATTGCATTATGTGTAAGATGGGGTATAAAATAATTTCTACCACTCAGACCTGTGTGATTATTAATTGAGCAAGTAATCCATGTGAGATAATTAGAGATGAGACTGATGCATACTAAGTACAGAATAAATGTCAGGCCCCATGGTTTTACTGCTACTTTTATTTCAGAGAGGAGAAAGATTGCTTTTAGCTGGAAGCATAACAGGAACATTTCTTAGACTGTATGACCTGAAAGGTTCCAGTATATGTAAGCAGATAGGGTTCCTGTAGATGTAAGCACATGGGAAAACACTAGATGGAAATAATGCCATTTCATTAATAACTGCACTAATGCTAATAATGTCTCAATACTTATTCCGTTTGTCTTAATTTATTTAATAAAATTATTTTATTTTAGCCTTGTTAACATTGGAATAAGTGATTTGCATATTGATAAGGTTTACATCACTAAAACCAATCTTCCCAGTCTTTGTTTACTGAAGTATTCCAAATATTTGGAACAATGCCTGGTAATGCAGACCTATCTCTTAACACATCTATCTTATTGTTGAGGATTAAATCGTGTTCCCACAAAAGGCATGTTTGGGTCCCAGCCCTTGGATCTGTGAGTGTGAACCCATCTGTAAATCCAACCTTTGAAGATGTTATTAGATAAGGTGTGTCCAAACTGAATAAGGGTGGCCTTATTACAATACGGCTCAAGACCTTAAAATAAGCAAAGGAATTTGGACATGGAAATAAGAAACCACAGGGAACAGCCAGAAGATGGAAGTCAGTGGAACCTGGAGGAGAAAGAAGATGCCACCATGTGTTTTGCTATGTGATGGAAAAGCCAGAGAACCCCAAAGATTCCCAGCCAACAAGAAGATACTGATCCCGGGAGGAAGCTAGCTTTCTAGCCTCTGAAGCTGTGAGCTCATAAATTCCTGCTGTTAAGTCAACAAATATTATTTGTTTTAGCAGATAGGAAACTAAAATACCTACCATCTCCCACAAGGCAACTTATCTATTTTATTTTCTTGAATGAACCTCTCCATTCCACAAGAAGTTTGGACTTGACTGATCCTTCAGATATAGCCCTTCCTAACTTTTAAAGCTCTTGTGTGCTTTCTTGGTAACCCAACAATTACCCCCAAGATCAAATATATCAGTACTGTGTTAACAATTTCCTTCCTTGCTCTATCCACAGACCATAAACTGTTTGAGATCAGAGACTGCGTCTTATTTACTATTCTCTCCCCACTAATTCAATAAAAGCCAAATTAATGGATGAATAATCAGTTGGTTAAATAATATTTAATTGTTTATAGACAGTAGCAAGACCCTGCATCCTCTTCTCAATGGGATGGTCATCTTCTTTGTCTGAAGATTAAATATTAGAGAACATGTGACAGAAGCACAGGAAGAAACAGATACCTGCACAGACTATCAAATCAGCAGAACAAATTCTGGAGGTCTGTGGGGTAACAGATCACTCTCCTATTCTAATTAATTACAATAAATACTCAGCAAATAAAAACATTAAAAAAATAAATGAATAATAACAAGTCCAATTTCTAAAAAGAGTCAGAAGTTGCCTCAGTGGATATAGAAGAATGAGGACAGAATAATGGAAAGATCCCCAAGCAGCACATCAGAACCTTGGCATTCAGTTCTATCTGTTAATTCTATGATCCTGGACAACTTACTTCAGCTCTCTGAGCTTCAATTCCACCATTTGTAGCTAATTAATAGAGGATTAAATGACCTCAAATCTTTCCTAAGTTTAAAACCCTGAGTCATTTTATTTAGTTTTCTTATTTATCCGAGTTTTGGAGGAAATGTGTGTACTGTGAGCAGGTGCTTGCTTTCTCTTAGCCCAGTGAAGGGATGTTAAAGGAGGTGGGAGGACTTGAAGGCAAAAAAGCACTGATGACATTGTGCAGCCCAAATGCAATTTTTGTTTTTGTGTGATCCTTTTATTAGCTATAAGTCTAGTCCAGTTAGCAATTAAAAAATAGTTTAGATACCTTGAACCCGAATAGTTTTCTGGAAAAATTAATAGAACTAGAGAGCTAAAATTTCTCTTATTTAGCTGGGCAAGTTCCTTACCTGTATTTTTTTATAAAAAGGAATTACACTCTGTTTAAATCAATTAGCATCTATTAATTAGGCTTTCATATAATATGAAATAATGATTACTTTTGTTTCTGTTTACAATTTACTAGATATGTTTACATACACTATTTCATTTCTCATGTGTGCTGAATATCATTTGCTTGCCCCTTCTGTTCCACTTTCCAACTGTTTCCATCCTGTTTTCTGCCCCCAGAAGACTGAACTCTGTGGACTATATGAATAGGCCGCTCCACTCTGACAAGAGATTAGCAGAAAGGAAGATACTGAGGTTAGGTTCTTTATTTGCCTGTCTCCTTAAGAGGTTGCTATCAGCTGGCTGGCGGCCTGCTTCACAGACTTGCCCTTCTTCCAGGTACTTCAAGCCTAGGAGTGGAGAGTGCTCCCAAGTTTTTACATTAGTCCTTTCAGTTTGCATACACTTCACTCACATCTTTGTGATTAGTCTGTTTTAAAATAAATCCTCACCAAGTTATCCAAATTTGAGGAAGATGTTTTAAACTAGATATTTTGTAAAATAAGAAGCTTAAGTTCAAACTTGCATGAAGGCATTTCTACAGTGTCCACAGACGATAGGACTAGATCTTTCCAACATACAACCTCTATATGTGCTTCTATGCTTCTTTTCTCACCAATTAAGCTTATTTTTAATACTTACTATGTTTATTCTAAGAAGTACATTGATCACTCTGAAAAGGACAAAGAGGTCAGGAAAAAGTACTCATATATCTCCCTATCTAGTATAGGAATATGCACATGCAGCAACAAGATTTATGTTGGGAAAAAATCCAAGTATATTAGTCTGCCAAAGGGGTGCTGAGGCAAACTACCAGAAATCTGTTAGCTTTTATACAGAGTATTTATTTGGGGTAAAAGCTTAGTTACAAGGCCCTAAAGAGTCCAACTCAAGGTTGCTTTCTCACCGAAGTCAGTTGTCACGTTGAAGCAGGATGGTTACTGATCTCTGCGAGGGTTCAGCCTTCCCCTCTGGGCTTTCTCTCTCTCTCGGCTGCAGGCTGGCATAGGACTCGTCTCTCAGGGCTTCCTCTCTCTCCTGGCATAAGGCTCATTTCTTTCCAGGATTTCTTTATCAGTCCCAGGTGTTCTGTTCTATTCTCAAGGCCAGCTGCAAACTATCAGGTGAATGGTTCATCTCTCCCCAGGGCCCCAGAATAAAAAATGACAGAGCTCTCTCTCTTCCTGAGAGTGATATCGGCCCACCAAGGGGAAGGGGACTCAACCCTGAGTCACGCCTTACTGCCGAAGTAAAATCAAAGCCCTAATCTTAACAGGTAATTTAATCAAGGGTCCTTCAACTGAATCCAATATAATCAAAGGATATCACACCTAGAAGAATAGATTCATTTACAAACATAATCTTTCTCTTTTTGGGATTCACAAAAACAATCTCAAACTATCACACCAAGGTACCAGATTTGAAGTGTAAAGACCTCCTTGAGTTGAATTCTGGACTCTGTCACTATTTAGATGAGCAACCTTGAAAAAATGACTAAATGTCTCTAAAAATCAGGTTTTTTTCCATTTTAAATTAAAATTGCTTGCTCTAGCTATGTTTTACGTGTGAATTCTTAGGACTGTGACTGTATCTGTGTGTGAGTGTGTGTATGAACACACTAAATTAAGTATATTGTTAAATTTTCAAGGTTAGCATATGCTGTCACCATGATAACCTGTAAAAATAAAAAAACTTTTAGATATTTTGGGGAATAAAAGAAGACAATGTGTATTTTACCAGCAAGAATCCAATAATCTAGTAATAGAATTAAGTCTAATATGCACTAGCAACAAGTCTGTCAAATTCTATGTAATATAAACACAAATATAAGACATGCATATTAACATTTCAGTGGATGAAGAGTGGTGAAGAACTGGTTTCTATGTAGAGGGGAATTTAAGATCAGTCTTAGAGTGGGAATCAAATATCATTAAATCTTAGAATAAAAATGTTTTCAGAGAATTCCTAAATTCTCCCTTTCCCGAATATGAGATTATAGAATTAAGTAATTTGTTTCAGCTATGACACTTAGCTACCTGAGTCTACCAACTCAGTGTTAAGAACATTCTGTTCAGATATCAGAAGCACCTTTAATTTTTTAGTGTGTTTCTACTGACAAAGCCCTCATTAGTTAGAATTTTAAATGACACTGATGAGGACAGTTCCTCGGGAGTAACTGATATAGGAAAAATAAGCCCAAATATTCTTCTCATACATACTCATCCAAATGATGAAATTATTGATACTAATAAGGACCATTTACACTTTTAAATAGATCATAAAAGCAACAAACTCAGGATTTATGCAAACTGGCCATTTTGACATCGATGATGATGATGATGATGATGATAAAGAAGTGGAAAAGGAGGGTATATAAATAAGAATGATAATATTTAACATTTATCAAGTGCTTACTCTTCACATATAACATGAAAACTGCCTTATATGTGTTATCTCATTTATTCATCTCAGTAACCTACAAGAGGTCAATGAGGTATATTCTAAAATTACCCCAGTTTTACAAATGAGGAAACTAAGGTGCAAAACATTACATTTAAGTTATATAGCTAGTAAGAGGTAAATCCAGAGTTCAAACGCAGAATTTTCTTTTAAGCATTGTTTAAAATGCTTAAATAATGTGGACATTGTGGTTATTTTCTTTTCCCCATGGTAAATTCCATCCTATCCTCTTGTAAACCACGAACCCCAGCATTGGCTTAAACCAACCAGTAAATGTTATTTCTCTGGCCAAAGAGATGTAATTCTTCATTCAACAATGCTTAAATGTTAATTAAGTTTCCACTATAATCCAGGCTCTATTCAAGGCATTGAAGATACAGTAGTTAATGAAACAGAAAAAGTCTCTGCCCTCAGGAAGTTCACGACAATGAAAGAAATACACATAAACCAATAAATATGGGTTCAATAATGCAATGATTATGATTATGAACTTTGAAATCAGAAGATTTGAATTTCAACCACACTCCATAACTTTCTACCAATGATCTTGGATAAGTTACCTAAACTCTTGGAGACCCAGTTGCCTCATCTGCTAAATAGGGATAATAATACCCAATTCTAAATAGGGTTGTTGCATGGTATGAAATTATATTTATATAATTTCACAGGGCTTAGAATAAGTGTTTCATAGGATATTTTTTAGTGCATCATAGATGCAAGTACAAAGATATTGAAGAAGGAGTGATTATACACACACACATCCCTCCAATTTCCCCCTCCCACTTCACCCCATGTCTTCTTTCCCATTTTTCTTTTTTTTTTATTTTTAAAAAATTTATTGAAGTATATCATTCATACATGAACATGCATAAATTATAAGTGTTCAGTAAACATCGTGATCTTACAAAACAAACATGCATAACATCATACAGGGCTCCCACACATAACCCCACCCCGACAAACGTCCTGCATTGTTGTGAAACATTTGTTAACAAATTGTAAAAGAGCATTGTCAAAATATTACTACTAACTTTAGTCTGAATCTTCCTCCCCTATCCATCTTTTTTAAGGATTTATTTATTTATTTATTTATTTATTTTTATCCATTCCCCCCCTCCACCTTTTTGCTGTTTCTGTGTCCATTCGCTGGACAACTCTCTGTGTCCATTTCCTGCCCTCTCTTCTCATCCTTCTCCTCCTGTCTTCACTTGGATTCGATCCTCGGAGCCTCCAATGTGGGAAAGAGGTGTCCTACTACCACCTGCATCACCTTAGTTCCTGGTTTTTGTCTTGGCTCTCCCTTGTGTCACTCTCCTGTTACGTCATCATCTTGCTGCACGGCTTGCGGGGCCTGGCGGCTCACCCATGGATGGGGCCTGACGGCTCACCCGCTCGCGGGGCCTGGCAGTGCACCCAAGCACAGGGCCTGATGGCTCACCCACAGATGGGGCATGGCGGCTCACCTGCTCACGGGGCCTGGTGGCTCACCAGCTCGCAGGACCTAGTGGCCTATGCACCTTCTATATTATTATTATTTTTTTTCATTTTTACCAGGAGGTCCCGGGGGTCAAACCCAGGTCCCTCCATATGGGAGACGGATGCCCAACCAACTGAGCCACATCCGTCCCCCTGCTATATCTCTTAAGGTTGACCCAAAATACCCAAAGTTACAGTCTTTTCCCATACAGGATGGTCATATCATAAATCAGGCTTAGTTTATCACCAGCATTCTAAAAACCAGACCTAGGGAGAAAAACTAGGTCTGAGGACACATGCATGGTTTGTAATATAGTGAATGTTTAGCCTACCCTGATTATCACAAAATCAGGACTGCAAGAATATTCGCATCCCATTTTTCAAATACCTCTTATAATATAATTTGCTCCAGTAAGCCTTTTAATACTAATTAATGTAAATCCCACAAAGATTCTTTCACCAAGATAATAAATACACTAATCCCTAAACCCTGGGCCTTATAACTCCCTTAAATTAACTTTGCTTTGCATTTGGTGTTTGGTCATTTTCAACTGTGCCCTTTGTCCTAGCACAAGAATGATCATCTGATGCAATCAGGACACGTGAATTTTCTGAGGGAATTTGAGAAAGCTAGCCTTGTATCTAATCTTGGAAAGCGCAGTGGGTAAATGTGAAGTCTCCATGGCAGTCATTTTGCCACTATGAGAGAAGCCTTCTGAGGAGGTGGCTGACTCTGCAGTAGGCACGCCAAGCAATAATACCATGAGCATCTAAATTTAGCCAATCCTGATTCCCAACCTGGCCCTGGATCTTCCAGTTATAAGTCAAACAATCAAACCCACCCCTTTATCACATGTCCTCTGAATCAGTTTGAGTTATTTTTCCTTAATCGAAACATAAAGTCCTAATACTTCATGGGGGTAGGGAAATCAAGGAGTAAATATATTTCCATGCACTTTTTTCCAGCAGGCTGCACAAATTAGAAGACACAAGTTGAAGCCTATAGGTTTGATCCAAACTGGACCTTGAGCCAAACTCAAGCTTATGACGTTAACACTATACAAAGTGTTAGTCATAGCTCATAGGAGAGCTTACAAGATGAGAATGCTTAGTCTTTGATTAAAGGAACACTGTGATCTCTAACCCTGCTTATCAATTTAGATAATCAAATGCTGATATTTAACACCTCATTCTTGAGGTTCCTTGCTCTTCACAAATGAAAATTACAATGGAAAAATAGCAAAATTCCTCACTACAAAATAATTGTTTGCAACAATGTCAGAAAGTTCTTAGGCAGGCTTGACTTATGTGCAACTTCTTGTTTTTGGTATTTGATTTTGTGTTTCCCCCTTTCTTCAATAGAAATTTATTAATTATTCTATGGAACTGACATTATCTTCCTTACCTCTATAAAAGCCGTGTGTCCGTGTGTGTGTGTTTGCTGCAGTTTCATAAATACTTCAAAGTAAAATTCTGGTGCTGGTTGACTCACATAATTGTGTAAAGGTTCTTGTATGATTTTTTTCCAGTTAAACATGTCAAGGAAGAAATATGCACCAAATAATAAAATGGATGCACTCATCAATCAAGAGCTGCCTGCCACTTCAGTGCTACTAGAAGGGTCCTCAGAGTGACAGCACAAATGTGTGTTGGCAGGCCAATCAAAGCTTTAGAAATAAAAGAAAATGTTTCACACCAGCCCCTCAACTCTCTTAGGCTGTGACAGTCCAGTTGCAATTTCAGTTTTACATTAGGTTTGAATTTCTTTATTAAATCATTTTCAGCCTGACCCTTTGGCTGTCACATACATGTCAATACTGTTGATGGATATAAAAATAGTGAATCTGTAATCGCTGGAGAACAGTGCTCTTTAGACATATTCATAATTTATTTTAAAGCTCAATGATAATTTTGGCATTTTTATTATTTTCAATGGTAAGTTATATAATCACTGTGTAAAAAACATTTTAGAAACAGGAGAAAAAAAGAAAAGCAATTCTTTTTCAAATTTTTTAACTAGTCTTACACCTAAAAGCTATGTTTTTTTTTTCTTTTTAAGTTCTGTAAATATAACTCAAAAGAATTGCTAAGGTTAACTTCCACTGTCTATACTGTTCTTAATTTACTTTAGTTTTAGATTAAGAAGCCCAAATGTTCATGCCCAATTTATTTACAAAGGGGTTACATTCCTTTATTGGTTCAGTCATAGAATGCCATTTTAATAACAAAGTCCCAACATGATTTGTGAAGTTTTAGATCTGCCATGGGTCTAGTTGGGACATATGTAGAATGGCAGTGAAAGGAAGGGATCTTGTTAATGCATAAGGATGAATAGCAATTTCCATTTCGATTTTCATTTCAAGCTGGAAAAGCAGATGTATTCTATGAGACAGTGCCACTGAACTAAATTCTTCTTTGCACCTAGCATTTCTCTCTTGAGGCAAATATCCTTTTCCCTTATACCTAAATAATTCACAAATTGCTTCTGCACAGAGGCCAAAGAGGGTCAGAACAAAATTCAATTACCTCATATCACCATATTCTCTTCTTACAAGGGAATGCTGTGGCTATGAGGTTCACTATCCTAATCATATATGAAGTTATATGCCAAGCAGATGATTGTAAAATTTGGGGGTTAGGATGATAACATCTAATCCCCTGTATGTTTTATTTTAATAAAGAAAGACATGCTCATTCTTACTTCTGTTTATGTATCAAAATAATTCTTCATTAAATCCTTCTTAAATTCCCCTTTTCCAGGGTCTTCCTAATTATCTATGTCTACACCCAGATCACAAATCATGCCCTGTGTCATGTTAGGTCTCATCAACATGTAACATTGTGTCCTGTCACTTTATAGAGCTGTGTGACAGATGAGATTCTGGAGCGAGGAACTGCATTATCTCTTCTTGGCATAATAAAACATGAAAAGAAATAGATTTCTCATTTGAATTTTTTCTATCTATTTGCACTCACACACACCATATGGATTTTTCCATAAGATTTGAAAGTTCATTAGAGTTAAATAATTCTAAATATATGTTCTACCATACATTGAAATGTTTCTTTTCATTTTCTGAACAAAGAGCAGAGGTTTTGATCATGGTATATTTTCAATGATGAGCAATAAAAAGACCTAAATTCTTGAAATTTATTCTTGAAATAAATTGTTTACCACTTGCATGAGTTCATTGAGTTAGGTACAGTAAAAAGTATCATTCCTGTTTAAAATGAAAATACAGAGGCATTGAGGTTAAATGATGCAACCCCAGTCATACAACTGTCTAGGCAAGGATTAGAAAAGGCTTTGCTACTTTTCCATGTGGCCACACATACCAAGTCAGGACATGCTTATTATATATATATATGTATTTTTTTTTATGCATATATATATAAAATATGCATTTTGAAAATACTGGAATATTAACTGTGCTGCAGCATGTTAATCTGTGATTATTTTTTATTTTCATATTGTACAATGTGTGATAGGCAGAATTTTGACCCCTATGACCCTTTACCCTGGTATTTTTGCCTGTAAATATGTTAAATTCCATGACAAAAAGGGACTTTACAGAAATAATGAAAGAGATTAATCAGGTGACCTTAAGGTAGTGAGGTTTTTTTCCCGATTATCTGGTGGGCTCAATGAAATCACATGAGCCCTTAAAAGTAGAAGATCTCAGGGACACTTGACAGAAGTCAGTGAGATTCAAAGCATTAAAAGATTTAAGTCACCTTTGCTGGTTTGTAGATAGAGGGAGCAACATGTTAAGGACATGGGGACCTCAGTCTTAAAACCACAAGGAACAGAATTCTACAAATAACTTGAATGAGTTTGCAAATGAATCCTTCTCCAGAGTCTCCAGATAAGAGCACTGCCAGCTGACACCTTCACTTAGGCCCTGTTAGAACCTGAGCAAAGTATTCAGCTGATCCCCCCTAGACTTCTGACTTACAAAGCCTGTGATATTACAGATGGATGTTGTATTAAACCAATAGGTTGTGCTAATCTATAGCAGTAATAATAGAAAAGGGATAAAGCATGGCACTTACCTATTTTGGCAATGTCTGTAGGCTGAGTTGTGGAGCAAAAAAATCAGCTTCGTTTCCTCCCTTCCATGTAAAATGGGGCAAATATTGCCTTTGAATGTTTAGCCTGTTTTATCTGCTGCTGCAGGGGAAGGGTTGTTGAACAGAAATGTAGACAAGTCTATTTTAGGCTTTTGAGATTCAAACTAGGCCTTTGGACCTCTTGGTTAAAGCAATAAGCTAGGAATGACATTTATGAGTTTAAAGCCTAGGTATCAAAGCGCAGCATAATAAAGGACTCTTAACATTTATTTCATAAGCCAAAGATTAGCAATAATGCTAGATATGAAAAAGCCAGTTCAAAAATTATGAGGGGGGAGCAGATGTGGTTCAAGTGGTTGAGCACCTGCTTCCCACATGGGAGGTCCTGGGTTCCATCTCCAGTTCCTCCTAAAAACAGAACAACAACAACAAAAAAAACAACTCAGGGGAGCTGATGTAGCTCAGTGGTTAAGTGCTGGCTTCCCACATACAAGGTCCCGGGTTCAATCGCCAGCCCCAGTACCTGAAAAAAAAAAAAATTATATTTGCCTGGAATAAGAATATTGGGGAAGGGAGGATGAAAAAGATCTAAGAAATTTTAGAGTCCCTTTCTCTTCACACATCTATCAGGCACCTCATTTTCTGTCTTGGGAGCCTAACAGAATTCCTTCACATCAGATTTGGGAAGGAGTATTATAAAAGAAACAAGGGCATGAATTTTGGTACCAGAAGCAGCAGAAATTTTTTTTTGATCTTACACCTGTATGATGTCCTAAAATGGCACTAGCAGCCAGAGGACTTGGGAGACCTGATGATCTGGTTGGGGGCTGGGAAAGGAGTCACCGCATGTGATAACAGACACAGTACAGACACTTGGATAGCTCAACATAAACCAACTCCTCATGAAAGTTTCCCCTGCAACCCAATTTGCTTGGATGCAGATGCAAACTAGAGTACTACCACATTGGATGAAAAAAATCTGAATTGATTATGCTTGCCCTAAATTTAGTAAAATTGCTTTTCCACTACAAGGTAGAATAGGTCTTACATGAGAAATTATGTTCAACTATACAGAAAAATAAAGTTACATTCTGTACTCACTTGATTCTATGCCCTGAAATTTATACCAGCTACATTAAGAATCCTAAAAGCCTACTTTAACTTGAGCTGAAAGTCAAGCTGAAGAAGACTCATGCCTCTCTAAGAATCAGACCCAGAAACAATCCAGAGAGTCTTGTAGCTTGGTAAAGTATAATAAGGTGGTTAAAAAAAAAAAATTTTTTTTAAGTGGTTTTTTTTAAGGATGTACCAGGGATTGAACCCAGGACCTTATATATGGAAAGCAGGTGCTCAACCACTGAGCTACATCCACTCCCCAAGGGAGAGCTGGCCCTTTTCATTTGTTTGTTTGTTTGTTTTGTTCCCAGGAGGTACCAGGGAACAAACCTGGGACCCCACACATGGGAAGCAGGAGCTCAACCTCTTCAGTGACATCCACTCCCGGATATCACTTTTAATATCAGATTGACACCATCAAGTTTCTTCTATGGCTTCAATTTCCATTCCTGCAATAGAGGATAGTATCAATAAATTATAATTTACTTACACTTATTTTGTTCCAAAAATAATTCAAGATAGATCTATAATATCATTGTTTATCTTTTTCTCAGGTATCTGAAGATATTGCTATAATGTTATTGAATAAAAAATATAGATGATCATATTGAGAGAGAGGAATACCGAGTAGAATAGAATTGAACTTGCTTCTAATGTGTGGTCCTAACAAGTTGATCTAAGCCAGATCACTCGATTTCCAGTTCTTCAGTCAAAAGTGAAAGGGAAATGTTATTTTCATCATTATTGTACAATTTGCTAAATTACAGACCTTTGCTAGACTTATTTTCACCTATCAGAGATGGAGAAAAAATTATATAGTACATATGATGCCACTCACACCTCCCAAACTCATGGAAAACAATTCTACTTCATCACTATACTTCTTTCTGCTGAACTGTAGTGAGACCTTGCAGACCATCTCAGCACAGTGGTCTAGGACACCACTGAAAATACAAATTTCCATACATCAAAAGAGCATGAAATTTAAAGACAAACATACCTCTGTGCGAATACCAGTTTTACCACTTAATGTGTATCCTTAGGTAAGAAATCAAATCTCTCTGCCTCTCTTGCCCTCAGTTTACTCATGAAAATAGATAGATAGATAAATAGATAGATAGATAGATAGATAGATAGATAGATAGATAGATGATAGATAGATAGATAGAAAAAAAGAATAAGGATTATAACTATTCCACTAAATTCTTAAAGAGATATAATTACCTAATTTATGCTTATAGAACAAGGGTCAGCGAAGTATGGCCTCTGGGCCACATCTGGTCTACCATCTGTTTTATTGCAGCCATGGAGTTAGAAATAGCTTTTGCATCTTTAAATGGTTGGAAAAAAATCAACATCAGAGTAATTTTTTGTGGAATATGAGCATTATACGATATTGAAATTTCAGTGCCCATAAATAAAATTTTATTGGAACAAATCACCCTCTATCCTCTATGTGTTGACTATGGATACTTTTGTGTGGCAACAACAAGGTTGAGTAGTTGTGACAGAGATAATATACATTGCAAAGCCTAAAACACTTACTCTCTGGCCCTTTACAGAAAGAGTTTACTGATTTCTGTTCCAGAGAGATGTTGAACACTTGGAAAATCTGCAAAATATGTTAGTGTCCTTATTTTGTTCCTTTCTCATTGTAGACTATGTCTGAAAGCCAGAAAGACTCTGAGATCAAGAACAAAAATACTGTAGTTATTTAGGATTTTGTTATAGGTCCATAGACAATTGGTTAGAGATTAGCCTCTGCTGTTTTTTCTGTTTTGCTATTCTTAGGCTTAAGGCAACTTACTACAGACCTAAATATTCATTTACTGGTGTAATGCAAATTCCAATGACTTTTGCCCCCAGGTGTTAAAGATAATTATTAATTCCTAAAAAAGCCCATAACAATTTCTAAAGTGCATGGTACCCACTCAAGTAAACAAGTTTTCTAACCTGCCACCATGTGTCACACTCCATTTCTTACCTCTTAAACCAATAAGTTTGTGCTAATTTGTAACAGTAATAAGAAAAAAGGGATAAGACATGGCACTTACCTGTTATGCAGCTCAGTATGTTGGAGGCCACCATGACAACTTGGCAGTGCCTTCTCTGCTGAGCCTCACAATTCTTTATGTTGGAATCCTCTTTTAACCAGTGTCACTTGTGTTGGGTACTTCCACAGCTTCTGGACCTTCCTCTGACATTTGGCATTTTTTGCCTATACTGATGTGTCTCTATGAATGCCAGCAACTGCTGCTTTCCTCAGGCATCTCTGTGTCCACCAGTCACTCTCAGCACCCCCTACAATAGAAGCGCTTTGTTCCTTTATATACATACCGTGTTACTGAGTGGAAAAGAATTCTTGTCTCCCAATTTTATGTTACATTCAACTGAAGGGAACTACTAGAGTTCCAAAAACTTACACTAATTTAAAGGGTATGGATTCGCTGCACACTATTTACAAATCATTTTTAATTTACAAATCATGTCTTACTCTCTACTCCTCCTAGATTCAGACTGAATGAAGCCAGTGGTGGGGAGGGAGTAGGTTAGATAGAGAAACAAAGACAAATTTCAGAGCAGTGGGAGGCTCTGATTCACCACTCCTTCCCAATATAAAGGCCTTGTTTTAAGGCCAAACTCTCATACCTGATTCTTTCAACCCTAAAGATGACATTCTTTAGTCAGGAGTTTTCTCAGTTCCTGATGCAAACTGACTTCTGGTGTTCTGGCTCCATAATTTTCCAGGCATGTCTAGCCATGTGTGAAGCATAGTGGTAGTGCAACTAAGAATTGAGTATTAATGCCCACGATGCAGGATTACTTTCAAAGCTGAAATGCCAGTGTTCTAACAGGAAAAAAAGATTACTGTTATCAATTTTTTAAATCTCTCTTTTCTTCTCTCACACACAAAGAAATCTCTTTCCTTCTCTCATGAACAAAGAAATCTCTCTTTTCTTCTCCCGTACAAAAAGATGGTAAAATGTATGTTCATTAATACCTAAAATAATAATTATAAACTATGTTTAAAGCCCTTTTTCATATTTAATTTTTCACAATCTCTTAATCTTTCACAACAAAATCATGATTTGGTTCAGGACAGCAGTGTGCCTACTAAATACTTGCAATCCCAGTTTTCTTTCCAGACAAATGTAATCATAACTGCTTTGACAATGTGTTGTGCGCAGAAGTTTACTGGGGGCTTCTGGAAAAAAATATTTTCTTTCCTTATTAAAAGTACAGACAGAGCTAGTACCATAGTCCTCCTCCCATCTTCCTGCCTATTAAACAGCATAACATCTGGAGTTGTGCCAGTAATTTTGTGACCCAAGGTATGAGAATAAAAATAAAAGCCAACATACGAAAGACAGCAGATCAAAGAGAATGGAATGAGCCTGAATCTCTGCAAACATTGTTGTGATGTTGAACCATCTATAACTCCTTGTCATGTGAGAAAAAATAGCATCTGTTTTGTTTAAGTTCAAGTTAGTCATTTATTCCTGTTTTTGCCCATAAAGAAAAAAACATAAAATTACTAATCTTAACCATTTTTTGCCTAGAAAAATGACAATTTCATATAGTCAATGTATCTTAGGTTTAAACTCATTTAAATATTTCCTTGACTAAGACTTTCATATGGCATCTTTTATACATTTTTGTATTATTTTATTGTCTAGATGTATATAAATAAATACTCTAGCATATAGTAAATCCCTACACAAGAGAGAGAAATCAGAGTAAACTCACCATCATAATTAGATGCCTAGACATCAGCAAAAATTTACAAGCTATACTAAGAAAATGGAAGAAAATGTCATTGTATATATAGGACAACAGATCTTACAGTGATGAAAGGAAAAATGTCCAAAAAATTTTTTTAAATATTTTTATTTTTTATTATTCCAATTTTTAATTTTTAATTTTCATTTTTAAGAATTTTTTTGTATTTTATTTCTTATTTTTAAAACTATCATTATTTCATTTTCTTATTAACTGTATTTGGCTATTTTATTGACTTCATTTTTGAAGAAGTTTTGGATCACAGAAGGTTTATAACAGTGGCAGAGGAGGATCATTGGTTCAGGGTATCAGTGATGGGGAATATATGGGAGGAAGATCTCCTGGGTATACATTTTAGTCATATAATTTGTTCAGTTGTTCATCAGGCATTGTCATGGTGGATGGAGATTCACACAATAACCAAAGGAATATCAAATTTGCCATCCTGAGGAGCTCTGCCACATTCTCTAATGGATCAGCAAGAACCAACCCTTGAGTACAGGGGCAATGACTACTAAAGGAGGATGGTCCATCAACAGGCTCTTGATATTGATGACTGTGCATATGAAACTTTATTCTTAAAATTGAAACTTAGCCTAGTATTATAGGGTGCCTAAGAGTTGCCTTCTGGGAGCCTCCTTATTGCTCAAATGTGGCCTCTCTCTAAGCTGAACTCAGCGTATACATATATTACCTTCCCCCCAGCATGGGACATGACTCCCAGGGATAAGCCTCCCTGGCACCAAGGGATTACTACCAAGCACCAACGAACAATGCAACTGGAAAAGACCTTGACCAAAAGGGGGAAAAGGTAAAAGCAAATGAGTTTATATGGCTAAGAGACTTCAAAGTGAGTCAGGAGGTCATTCCAGAGGTTATGCTTATGCACGTCTCAGCAGGATCTCTTTGACTGCCAAAGTAGATACTATCCCAAACAGTGGGGCTCCTGAGGGCTCTGGAGAAATCCAGACACTATAATCAGGGCAGATAGCTCAAGAGTTTGGTACCTTGCCAGTGGGCTCTGCCTTGGAATTTATGTTCCCCAGAGTGACAGAGTTGGACTCAGTTGTGGTTTCCCTACATATGGGTCTTCTGTCCTTCTATTTGAATGTATAATTAGTACTAGAGTTTGTAGAAGTACCTCCAAGAGATTTAAATCTTTGGGCTATCCATGTGCCAGCCAGGCCCTGAATCTCAACAGAGTTGTAACATCTACTCTACAATTCATTGGTTTCACCCAGGACAACTAATATGGAGGTGAGGATGGACAACTACCATAACAAGGAACTAAGAGAGTCAACAACTACAAGCAAAGGAGCCCCATCCATCGGCCCTAAGCAATCACAGCCCCCTCTCAATTAGAGGTGGAGTGGACATCACCAACCCAGAATCATCAGGATTGGGGAATGAACTACAGACAAAAGTAGACTTATTGTGATTCTAGAAATGGTAGAAATTACATCATTGACATGGAGGCAGTGGGCACTGGATGTTCTGAGGGCAGGGAGAGGGAAAAAGAAGTGTAATACAGGGAAATTTTTGGGACTTGGGAGTTGTCCTGAATTACATTGCAATGACAGATACAGGCCATTATAAATCTTGCCACACTCTACAAAATTGGGTGGGAGAGAGTATAAACTACAATGTAAACTTTAATACATGCTTAGCGGCAATGCTCCAAAATGTGTTAATCAATTGCAATGAATGTATCTCATTAATGAAGGATGTTGTTAATGTGGAAAATGTGGGTGGTGTGGGGAGCGGGCCATATAGGAATCCCCCATAATTTTTATGTGACATTTGTATAACCTAAGCATCTTTAAGAAAATAAAAAATAAATTTTAAAAAAATCATGTAGGGGCTCAGGGAGTTAAATGATAACATGAAGTGCAACAACATATGTGTCATGGGATTTTCCAGAAGGAGAAAAGAAAGGAAAATAGGCATAAAGAGTATTTGAGGAAATATTGGCAGAAAATTTCCCAAATCTCATGAAAGAAATGAATTTACATATCCAAGAAGCTCAGCATATCCCAATCATAATAAATCCAAATAAACCTACTCCAAGACACATACTATTCAGAATGTCAAATGCCAAGGATAATAAGAAAATTCTGAGAGAAGCAAGAGAGCAGCAAACCATGATATACAAGGGACACCCAGAAAGACTTAGCACAGATTTCTCATCAGAAACTGTGGAGGTGAGAAGGCAGTGGTATGATATAATTAGAATACTGAAGGGAAAAATTGCCAGCTCAGAATTCTTTATCCAGCAAAATTGTCCTTCATATGAAGGTGAGTTTAAAATATTCACAAATAAACTGAAACTAAAAGAATTCATAAAAAAGAATCTGCCTTTTCAGGAAACATTACAGGGGATCTTATAGCCTGAAAGAATAAGACAGGAGAGAGAGGCTTACACAGAGAGTGTAGAAGAGAGGACTAGCAAAAAGGATAATCAAAATAGTAAAAGACAGACAAAAATAAGATATGACATATGAAAGACAAAGAATAAAATGGTGGAAGTAAATAATGCATTTACAGTAATATCATTGAATGTGAATGGACTAAACTCCCCAATCAAAAGATATACACTGACATAATGTATAAACAACATGAACCATCCATATGCTGCCTAAAAGAGACTTATGTTAGTCCCAGGGATACAAATCGGCTAAAACTGAAAGGCTGGAAAAAGGTACTCCGTGAAAACAGTAACCAAAAATGAGCAGGGCTAGCTATACTAATATCAGACAAAACGGGCTTTAAATGCAAAAAAGTTATAGGAGATAGAGAAGGCCATTATTTATTAATAAACAGGACAATCCACCAAGAAGAAATAACAATTATAAATATCTATGTGCCAAACCAGGATGCATCAAAATATATGAGGCAAACTCTTGCAAAACTGAAAGGAGAAATAGACATCTCTACAATAATAGTTGGACATCTCAACACACTACTCACATCATTAGATAGAACAATTAGAAGATCAACAAGAAAACAGAGAACTTGAACAATATGATAAATGAGCTAGACTTAACTGAAATACACAGAACATTGCATCCTGCAACAGATTATACATTCTTCTCAGGTGCTTTATACACTGCTCAAGGGTTCATGGATATTTTTCCAGGATATACCACATGTTGGGTCACAAAGCAGGTCTCAAAAAAAAATAACAAGATTGAAATTAAACAAAGCATCTTCTCAGATCATAATGGAAAAAAGCTGGAAATCAATAATAGATGGTGCAGCAGTTTGGCATTATTTATGAATTCCAAAAATAGACATTGGATTATGCTTGTAAACTGTTCTGTTCCTCTGGGAGGGTTTAAATTAGGATTAGGGCTTTGATTGGGCCACATCAGTAGGGCATTGAGTCCCCGCCTCTTGGTGGTGGGGACTCATAGATAAAAGACATGGCAAAGGACAGAGTTGGAGTTTTGAGTTGGAGTTTTAATGCTGGAGTCCAGGGAAGTAAGCACACAGAAGAGCTTGGTCGTGAGGAAGGAGAGAAGACCCTGGAAAAAGAGACAAGCCATTTGCTTGATAGTCTACAGCTGGCCTTGTGGAGAGAAGTAAAGTCTAGAGAGCCTCATAGTCTACAGATGACCTTGTGGAGATAACAGAGAAACTGAACCCAGAGACAAGCAAATCCTAGGAAGAGAGGAACCCAGGAAGCTTGAACCCTCGCGGATATTGGCAGCCATCTTGCTCCAACACATGGTCATAGACTTAAGTGAAGGAAATAACTTACGCTTTATGGCCTGGTAACTGTAAGCTTCTACCCTAAATAAATACCCTTTATAAAAGCCAACAGATTTCTGGTATTTTGCATCAGCACCCCTTTGGCTGACTAATATAGATGGGGAGAGGGAAAATTTACAAATGTGTGCAGACTAAACAACACACTCTTAAACAATCAGTGGGTCAAAGAAAAAAATTGTAAGAGAAATTAGTAAATATATTGAGACAAATGAAAACAAGAACACAACTTATCAAAAATTATTGGGTACAGCAAAGGCTGTATGAGAGGGAAATTTATAGCCATAAATGCCAACATTAAAAAAGAAGAGCTAAAATCAAAGACATAACTGAACACCTGGAGGAACTAGAAAAAGAACAGTAAACCAAGCCCAAACCGAGCACAAAAGAAAAGAAATAATAAAGATTAGAGAAGAAATAAATAAAATGGAGAACAACAAGAACAACAAAAAACAATACAGAAAATCAACAAAATAAAATCTGGTTCTTTGAGAAGACCATGTGAAATTCACAGACACTTAGCTAGACTGACGCAAAAAGAGAGAAGAGGTAAATAAATAAAATCAGAAATGAAAGGGAAGAAGTTATGACTGAATCCACAGAAATAAAGAGTATCATAAGAAGATATTATAAGAAACTGTATGCCAACAAACTAGACAACCTGGATGAAATGGACAAATACCTAGAAGTGCACAAACAACCTATATTGACCATACAAGAAATACAAGAATTCAACAAACCAATCACATTTAAAGAGATTGAATCAATCATCAAAAATCTTCCAACAAAGAAATGTACAGGAATGGATGGCTGCAGAGGTGAATTTTTAACAAGCACTTCAAAAAGAATGAACACCAATCCTGTTTAAACTCCTCCAAAAAAATTGAAGATGAAGGAAAATTTCCTAACACATTTTATGAAGCCAACATCACCCAAATACTAAGGCCAGATAAATATAGTACAAAATCAGAAAATTATAGACCAATCTCTCTAATGAACATAGATGCAAACATTCTTAACAAAATACTTGCAAATCGAATCCAACAGTATATCAAAAGAAGTATATATCATGACCAAATGGGATTTATTCTTAGTATGCAAGTGTGGTTCAACACAAAAAAATCAACCACATTAACAAATTGAAGAAAAACAACCACATGATCATCTCGGTCAATGCAAAAAAGGCATTTGACAAAATCCAGCATCCTTTCTTGATAAAAACACTTTGAAAAATAGGGATAGAAGGCAAATTCCTTAATATTATTAAAGGGCATATATGAAAAACCCACAGTCAACATCATACTCAATGGGGAAAGTTGGACAGCTTTCCCTCTAAGATTGGGAACAAGATAAGGATGCCCACTAACACCACTGTCATTCAAGATTGTGCTAGAAGTTCTAATTCAGGCAATTAGACAAGAAAAATAAATAAATAAATGGCATTCAACTAAGAAAAGAGGAAGTAAAACTCTCAGTATTTGCAGATGACTTCATCCTATATTTAGAAAATTCTGAAATGTCTATGACAAAGCTACTTGAGCTAATAAACTAGTTCAGAAAAGTGGTAGGATACAAGATCAACATGCAAAAATCAGTAATGTTTCTGTATACTAGTCTTGAACAGTCCAAGAAAGACTTTCTGTGTTCACAGATTGAAAGACTAAATACTGTGAGGATGTTAATCCTACCGAAACTGACATATAGATTCAATGCAATACCAATCAAAATTCCAACACCCTATTTTACAGAAATAGAAAAGGCAAATACCAAATTTATTTGGAAGGGAAAGTGCACCTAAATAGCCAAAAGCATCCTAAAAAAGAAGAGTGATGTGGGAGCACTCTAACTGCCTCACCTTAAAACATATTACAAAGCTACAGTGGTCAAAACAGCAAGATATTGGCATAAAGTTAGACACATAATTCAGTGGAATAGAATTGAGAGTCCAGAAATAAACCCTCACCTTCTACAGCCAACTGGTTTTTTCACTATCCTACTAAGTCCACGTTACTGGGACAAAACAGTCATGTCAATAAATGGTGCTGAGAGAACTGAATATCATTAAACAAAAGAATGAAAGAGGACCCCTACCTCACTCCCTATATAAGAAACAATTCAAAATGGATCAAAGACCTATATATAAAATCCAGGACCATAAAACTACTAGAAGAAAATGTAGAGAAACTTCTTCAAGATCTTGTGGTAGGTGGTAGTTTCTTAAATCTTTCACCCAAGCCATGAGCAACAAAAGAAAAAATAGATAAATGGGACCTCCTCAAAATTAAACACTTTTGCACCTCAAAGGACTTTGTCAAAGGGTGAAAAGGCAGCTGACACAATGGGAGAAAATATCTGGAAATCACATATCCAATAATGATTAATATCCATGATATATAAAGAGATACAACAACTCAACAATAAAATGATGAATTATCTAATTAAAAAATGGACAAAAGACTTGAATAGATGTTTGTCCGAAGAAGAAATACAAATGATTAAAAAAAACATGAAAAAATGTTCAACATCACTAGCCATTAGGGAAATGCAAATCAAAACTACAATGAGATATCATTTCACAACTATTAGAATGGGCATTATTAAAAAGCTGGAAAACTGCAAGTGTTGGAGAGGATGTGGTGAGATACAAAAGCGTATTCACTGTTGGTGGCAATGTAGAATGGTACAGCCACTGTGGAGGACTCTTTGGCAGTTCCTAAGGAAGTTGAATATAGACCTGCCATATGACCTGCCAATACCATTACTAGGTATATACCGAGAATAACTGACAGCAGTGACACGAGCAGACATCTGCACACAATGTTCATAGCAGCATTATTCACAACTGCAAAAGATGAAGACAACCCATGTGTCCATCAACTGATGAATGGATAAACAAATTATGGTGTATATATAATAGAATATTATGCATCTGTAAGAAAAAATGAAGTTGTGAAGCATATGACAACATGGATGAACCTGGAGGGCATTATGTTGAGTGAAGCAAGCCAAACACAAAAGGACAAATACTGTATGATTGTGCTATTATGAACTAAATATATTGTATAAACTCATGGAGTTAATAACTAGAATATAGGTCACCAGAAAATAGAAGGAGGGTAGAGAATGGAAAGCTGAGAGTTAATCTGTGCAGAATTGATAAAAACAATGTTTGTAAATATTTGGAAATGATTAGAAATGTTGAAAGCCCATCATAGTGTTTGTTACGAGTACTGCTATTATATGGGTATGACAGTGGTTGTAAGGGAAAGCCTCAGGACATGTATATTATTAGAAAGAAAGCTAAAAAAATGTAACATGGGACTGTATAACATAGTGAAACCTCATGTGAAATATGAACATGGGTTATATTGCATATATAAAACTGCTTTTACAAAATATAAATACAAATAAACTAGAGAGAGGGAAATAGAATAGCAGCTATGTACGGCAGGGGAAACATAGAGAGATTGAGAGGTGATGAGATTTTTGTGTTTGTTTTTTGTTTATTATTATTATTATTATTGAAGCAATGAAAATGCTCTAATAATAATTAAAGTGATAAATGCACAACTATGTGATTATATCAAATACAATTGATTGTATACTTTGGATGGATTGTATGCTTTATTAATATGTATCAATAAAACTGATTTGTTTAAAAAAGAAAATAGACAAGCAAATTCTAGGACAGCCATTTCAGTGCTCATAATGTAGTCATTAAAAATATTCCTTATATTCTTTATTCTTTACAATATACAAATATTTGTCTTTCAAACACTTTTCCTTTTTTCTAGTAAAGGTACCCATCTTCTTCTTGGAAATGATCCATCAGAATCATACCTGGATTGTTTTGCAAACTTGGGACTAGATAAATCATGAATTATCCCCTTTTGGTGGTAGAATCTATAAAACTGGATAACTGAAAGCTTTGTTGTATGTTTTCCACCAGCTGAAAAAAGACGATGGTCAGAGAGCAAGAGTAAAGCTGATACACAAGAGAAGAGTCAATAAAAATGGCAGGGGAATATCTGGAATGTTTCAGTGTCTGGCAGCCTTAGCAAGAGATCTCCTCACTTCAGAGTTTGAAGGTTCAATTTTCCTTCAATTGTTTGATATAAACGATTATCTTTCCAACAGTATTTTTTTTCCCCCTAACCCAATTTGATTTGGGTTACTGTCACTTTCATGCAATATGTCTTGACCTATCCATATTAGAATGTTATGTGAAAAAAAGAAAAGTTGGATGCAAAACTATATTTACTTATATAAGAAAAACAACTAAATATAATATGCAAAGTAAAATATTTTTAATTTCACAAAAATTTAGAACACATTCACTTAAATATTACTGAGCACTTACACTATATTAGACACTTTTTATAGGCACTGATGTTACTAGTGATTTTGCCGTTCAGTATTGGGATTACTGTTAATTGCATATTATTGTTTTTCTTTTCAAAGGCTTGTGAATTGAGCTAGTTTACTTTTAAAAGGAAATATACAAAGTACAGAGGAAATATAACTGGTGTCAAAATATAATCAAATAAGGATGATGTCACCAAGATGACAGAGTGAGTTGCTCTAGGATTCTGTTGCCCCCAATAAATTTTTGAAAAACAAGTAAAAACTGGTACAACCTTTTTTCTCAGATCTCTAGAAAACAGGTAACTGGGCAAGAACAGACTCAAGAGAAAGGCAACTTAAAACTAGTAAGAATATTGGACCAAGATGGCAACATAAGATGCTCCAGGCTGCCATTCCCCAAAAGAATCTTTGCACAACTAGCAAAAACTGACAGAGCCATCTTCTATAAAACTCAAGACAGTAGAGGATTGCAGTAACAGGACAAGTGCCAAATCAAGAAAATACCATTTTAAAAATAGTAGGCAAAGCTTTGACAACATTGCTAAACCCTTCCGCACTTCCTCCTTGGCCTGGTGTGGAGCCATCCTGTACTCCCATTTTGGGTTCCTAGCCCTGTTCTGGAGGTAGCAAATAATCCTTATGCACATACTGGGTTGCCTGTATGTGTCTACCAAATCCATCCAGTGGAAGACTGAAAGATTGAATAGGGAAATTAAATCTGGCTCCCTCTCCCAGAACTTGTCCTACAGGCAAAAAAGACTTGCCGACAGCTAAAGCAGTATAAAAAAACAATTAAATTGAAGTGGCCTGAGGCAAAGGATTGCCTGCATTAAGTCATGCAATAGAGCATCCAGGAGGGGGAGAAATTCTAATTCATAGGGAGTAGGTAGACATTCCAATTCTTGTAAAGGGGGAAATTCCTAAAGCCACAAGCAAACACAAGCCCATGCAGGCTCAGATTAGACTGATAAAACTTTCATATTCCCCTCTGGCTGTTCTTTTTGATTGGAGTGCTAAACTCTGAAAGAAATCATCAGCCAGAGCAAAGCCACTTTGCAAAGACAATGAAAGATGTTCTATACTTTGGTTCCTTCATTTTTGTTAGCTCCTGGCACTCAAGGAAATCTGTCATATCTGCATACAAAATTAAGGAACAAACACATCAGGAACTAAACCCCATAGCTAACACTTTAAAATATTACACAACACGAACAAAGTAATAGGAAATGGTGGCTAATCAATGGAACATGATAAAAGTCCGGAACCATCAACAAAATTGACCAGACTTCGGACATACATGACAAAGACTTTAAAACATGATCCTCAATATGATCAATATGATAAAGGAAAACAGAGAAAGAAGCATGAAAGGATATCAGGAAAACAATGAATGAAGATTATGAGAATTTCAATAAAGAGAGACATTTTAGAAAGGAACCAAACAGATACAGTGAAGTTGAAGACCATAATCACTGAAATGAAAAATTCCCTGGAGGGTTGCAAGAGAAGATTGGAGTTGGCAGATGAAAGTATCAGTGAATTTGAAGACAAAACAACTGAAATGATTCAGGTTGAGAAGCAGAATGAAAAAAATAAAAAATAAACAGAGCCTAAGAGACGTGTTGGCCACTATCAAACATACCATTATATGCGATAAAAGCAAACATTTGAGTTAATATAAATGCCAGTGTTATTGTTAGTGGAAAGCTCTGGGTTCTGGGTTCTAGGTTCTTGGCAATGTCACATAAAGGAACTTAAGGAAACACCATAAGGTAGGCAAAGGAGTAAAGAGTTTAAGAAACAAGAAAAGAAAAAAAAAGTATACAACCCCAGACACGGGTGTGGGTGTGCTACACGGTAAGACGTGCATGTGGGTCCCAGGTTAGACCTTTTTAAGACTTTTCCTCCTCCCCTTTCCAAATGCTGGGGAAAGGGCCCCAGTTGTTTGATGTTCTGATTGGTTGCCTTAGATACCCAACTGTTAGCTCTCAGGGGACCAATGAGGAGGCCTTTTGTTTGGAATTTTCCAGGACCAATTGGGATGCCTGTTTAGAGATAACTGGGGTTCCTCTTGACCCAGGGGGAGTTTCAAAATGGGACCTCATGGCCAGGGTTTTGGCGGGGTTTTTCCGGCTTTGTTTTTGGTAGGAGGTTTCCCTCAGGGCGTTTCTGGGTTGGGTCTCATGACCACGGTCTCTGAAGGGGTCCCAGCTGTGACTCAGTCTTCCCTCTTTCGCTATACAAACTTGCCTCACTATTATATTGTATTTTTGGTACGTAAATTCACTTGTTACTTATTATAGGTGGTAAATGTAAATGCATAAAAAGTAATGGTGAATCTATGGTTTGGGGCATATAATGTATAAAGATGTAAATTGTATTGACTATAAGAATAAGGTAGGGGACAGAGGGGTACACAAACAATGTGTGCATATGCTATTGAAGTAAATTTGATATCAAATCAAGCATTGTTATGGATTTAGGAAGTTGACTTTAAGCCTTATGGTAATCAGAAAGAAAATATATGAAAAATATATACAGAGAAAATGAGAAGAAACTCAAAATGATACAATACAAAAATCAAATAAATATGAAAGTAGACATTAATGGAAGATTTGATGGCCAAAAATGGCATAAGACTTACTTTCAATGACCAAATAGAAAAATGGCAGAAGAAAGTTGTGCTTTATCAGCAGTTACTTTATATGTAAACAGATTAAACTCTCCAATGTAAAGGCAAAGATTGGCAGAATAGATAATAAAAATATGATGCAAATATAAGTAGTTTACCAGAGACTAACTACGCAGATAACAAAAAAAATAGACTTTAAGTCAAAAACTAAAGAGGAGCAATGAAGGTCCATATATTTTGATAAAAGTGTTAATTTAACAAGAAGACAAAATAATTATAAATATATATGCACTTAATAATAGTGCTCTCAAATATATAAAGCAAATATTTACAGATTTGAAGGGATAAATAGACCGCTCTACATTAATAGTAGGAGACTTCAATATACCGCTATCAATAATGGATAGAATATCTAAACAGTAGAGCAATAAGGAGATATAAATATGACAGCAGAAATAAATCCAAATGCAACAGAAATCACAATAAAGACACCAATCTCATCAATTGACAGATAAATTTTCAACTGAATTTTAAAAAAGAAACATTCATGAAACAAAATGACAGAAAAAGATTTCATGTATAAAAATGGAAAATGATATAGGCAAATACTTAAGAGAGGAAAATTGGTATGATGATATTCAGATAATTTTGAACTTAAGACAGAGGAATTATTAGAGATCAAGTCACTACACAATGATTAAAGGAATATTTTTTACAAAAGGAAGGGGTCATTAGGGAGGAAATGGGCATATTTCCAATCTATGTGGGAGCTATTAATAACATTCTTTCAGAAACTAATAGATCCAGAAAAACAGTAAAAATATAAAATATTTAAAGAAGATAAATAAGCTTTCTTTAAACATGTTGACATATATATAGAAATCCACACATTATAATCAGTGAATATATTTTCTCTCCAAGAAAATATTTGCAAAAATTGACTATGTATTAAACCACAAAGCAAGTCTCAACAAATATGAAATATTACATTTTACAGACTATCTAGGGTAATGAACATTTTCGAGAGTAAACTTAAGATACAGTCATACCAGACAAATATTATTATTCATATCTGTTATTGCTTTAACAAAAAATTAAAATGTGTTCCTTAAAATTTTATATTTTTTCCTGTCTTCTGATAAATCAACTTACTTTCTTTTTTAACTTTTACTGGATATTAAATATTGTAGGGTACATTGTTATGTATTGTTTTAAAAATAGAATGTAATAAAATAGGACTAATTAAAGAGACATTACCTACTCTTAATAAGAAATAACAATGGCATGTTTTCTTCAATCCCATGATACAGTAGGATTGTTTAATCCTTTCTACTTTCTTTTCCAGTAATACTTCTCTGTACTGCCTTCATCCTTTAGGGCATCTTTCTTTTCTTCCATTTAGTAGTAAAACTGAATACAATCACATAAAATTCGTTTTTATTTCCAACTCTTCTTTTATCAAGCCCACATTATACTTATTTGGGGTACCAGTCCAATTGATAAAATCAAGCTTAATAGCCTTTTAGCAAAAGCAGTTGACCATGTAATACTAAATTGAAACAGCAGGTTTTTAGACTTGTAGGAATAATTTTCTGTTTCTCCAAAAGTGTTTAAATGCTTTGTATTGTTGCGGCCGGCAGAAAGTAACCCAAGCGGCACTCTTTGGGGTTCGGATGAACAGTTTCATTACGCACGGGCCCAGAGGAAAGTCAAGTCTCCAAAAAATCTGAACCCCGTTTGCCGATTTTCATAAGTTTATATAAGTACACTAAGCGGGCAAATTCCTGAGCAAGCGGGCATTCAGGGTTACAAAAGCAGAGAAGCAAGTTTAGTTTATCTTCCTAAAAGCAGAGGGCCATTAGGGAGGAAAAGAGTCATTATCTGTTTAGAGTTGTAAATTTCAATTCAAAGGGGCAGCCTGGAGTGCTTATCTTCCTGACATGGATTCCATGGAGACCAAAGGAGGGGAAAGAGGGGAAAAAGGGACCAGGGACCGAGGGGAGTTTATTTTCCTAAAGCTGTGGGTTTCTGCCAAAGGGGGGGTTAGAGTCCTGGCACTTCCCTTATCATTCCCCCCTTTTGATGCCCTTATAATTCTTTATGGGACATCATCTGCTAATATGGGGATTTTTCTATAGTCCCCAAGGGCTGATATTAAACACGAGGCTTTACTTGGTGTTTTAAGGTGTTTAAGCGGGAAGTGGTGTATTGTGTTAGGTACCATAGAATGGATGGCCCGAAAGTTAAGAGGAAAAAGACTGAGGCTATTACTGGCATAAATGGCAAAATCCAGGAAAGGAGATACTAGAAGTAGTTCCCACTGGCAGATGCCTGGTATACACAGTTTAATCGGTCTTTGGCTCATTCTTTCAGTAGGGCCACTTTGTCCCTAACTATTCCTGAGGAGTTTGCATAGAAACAACATTCTTCCCCCAGGGCCTGAAAGATCCCCCCTGAACTTGTGGTGAGCAAGTCTAATCCTCGCCTGTTTTGTAAAACTACTTCTGCCAACGAGTCTATCTGGTCTTGCAGCCCGTTGAGAGCCCCCGATATTTCTTCGAGGTCATTTGATGTGTCCCGTGTTAGTGTTTATAAGCCCTCCTGACCAACTGCTAGTGAGGCCTCCGCTACTGCTGCACTCTCAACTACTCCTAGTCCTAAGAGTATCGGAATTGCCTGTATTGCTCGTTTGGCTTGGGAGAGCTCTCCAAGCAATTCATCTCCATACACCAAGAATGATGGTACTGGCCAAGCCAGGTAGCAGATGCCCTGGCCATCCTGGGGTAGGCACTGGTAGGTGTTGGTGCCACAGACCCAGATGGTAGAGTTTGCAGAACATCGGTCAAGCTCATTGAGTGGTGTTACAGTTGGCCCTTCCAAGAGGGAGGATGGTTGAAGGAGACCTGGTAGTTATATTTTCACAGTTAGCCAGTTTTCCTGGGGGTTCGGTTATGCAGACTGGGAGAGGCCTGGTTCCTGCCGCAGAGCTGTCATGGGTCATGTTATGTTCCATGGGACAAGTACAGGGAAGATGGTTAGACTGGAGGAAGTGCATAGCCAGCAGGAGGCAGCTATGTCGGGTCGAGATTCATTTAGGAGTTGGTGGAAATTTCTAACCTGGTTCAAAAGAAAGTTGCAGGGGGCTGTTCTAACTTTGGCTTTTAGCATCTGGGCGGCTTTACTAATATTTTTCATCAAGGTTTTCTCTGGGGGTTGGGTTACCGGGATCAGTTGGACCAGTATGAGGTCTCCTGGGTCTGGCCCCAATGTGTTGTATATTCCAATTCCTAGTTTTAGTCCTGTTTGGGCCTTTAAAAAGGTCTTTTCTAATCTGGTGGTTATGTTTAGTAAAGTGAGTTTTATGGGGTCACAGGTTTCTATGCCACACCCTGTCAGGCTGGGATCTTCTGTAGGAGATATGAAGTCAGTGGGACCCACTTCCAGGGAGCGGTGGCACCTACCAGCAAGCTCCAAGAGCAGCAGAATCCTCTGTCCTTTTGGGGGTCTCGGCAGAGGTATTTGTCATAACTCCCATAGTTGTGACCCCTACACCCCTCTCCTGGGGGCAGGTATGGAGGCGTGGGGGTATGGGGCAACCAGCAAGGTGTAAGGAGCATGATCTTGGATTGCCCTGCAAGCGTCAAATTTTACAGAGGCTGAAGTTGCACCTGCCGAGAACAGGACTGAAGCGTTTAGCATGGATTGTTTGCCCCAGCTTTGACTAATTTGCAGCTGCCATAGATTTTGGGGGCGAGTATTGGCTCCTAGGGAGGGGGCAAGGAAGTAAAAGACAAGCAAGTTAAGGTACAGAAGCATCCTATTATACACCAGTAAGCAATTGCAATTAGGGCTCTATTTACAACAGTCCAGTATGCAGGGGCCACAGCAGCGAGCCCAACTCCAAATACAAAGGCAAGCAGGCTGTATAAGCACAGGAGCAGGGGTCCATTCAGCAGGCGTTTGACGAGGTCGGTGCTTGGGGATCCTGGGTGACTCACACTCTCAAGGGGTGGCTGGTTACAGGTTGGGCTGTCCAGCTGTCCTGCTCTTTATCAAGGTATGCCTTCTTGACCCTGGAATGATGGATCCAAGGGACAATGCCTGCAACTTTAAGACCAGTAGGAGTTACAAGGATTACAGTATGTGGACCTGTCCAGGAAGGCTGAAGGGGTTCTTTTTTCCAGTCTTTGACTCAGACTAGGTCCCCTGGCCGGTGGGGGTGCACCGGGTGTCCCAGGGGGATGAGATTCTGGGACAAGACAGTTTTATGTATTTTGGCTAGAGTTTACCCCAGCTGCTGGAGAATGGAATCTTGGCTAGCTTCCCCCAGAAGTTTGAGATTTCCTCTGAAGGTCTGGATAATTGGGGGTGGCCGCCCAAATCAAATTTCAAAGGGTGATTAGCCTGTGGGTCCTGGGGTGCACCTAACTCAGAGAAGGGTCAAGGGAAGTAAGTTTACCCAGGGGAGACCAGTTTCCTGGCAGAATTTGGCTAGGGTGGCTTTGAGGGTTTGATTCATGAGTTCAACTTTCCCTGAGCTCTGGGGCCTGTAAGCAGTACAGAGTTTCCACTTGATTCCTAACATTTTTGCTAGCTCTTGGACTATGGCAGCCATGAAGGCCAGACCGTTGTCACTTCCAATTGACAGTGGCAGCCCGTGTCATGGAATGATTTCTCTAAGTAAAGCCTTAGTCACTTTTCTTGCCTTTTTGGTGCAAGTGGGGAAAGCTTCGACCCAACCTGAAAAGGTGCATATCATCACCAACAGATATTTGTACCCCCGACTTGGTTTTACTTCTGTGAAGTCTACTGTGATATCTTCAAAGGGGGCCGTTCCCGTGTGCTGGACACCTGCCGGAGTACGGGGGCCCTGCAAGGGGTTGTTTTTGGCACAAACTTGGCACTGGCTGCTGATGGTAGCACAGAGAGAAGTTAGCTGGGCTATGTAGTAGTATCTCCCGAGCAAGATTTTTTAGCGCAGTTTTCCCTAGGTGGATGAGTTGGTGGTATTGCTGGATGAGGGCATGAGCGGCTCCTTTTGGTACAAAAATCCAGTCATCCAGGAGCAGCCAAGTTCCTTCGGAGGTTTGGCTTCCCCCTTCTCTTTTAGCCCACTCCTGTTCTTCCCCGGTATAGATTAGTTGATCAGTCTGTTGCCCTAAGAGGGACAGCTGCAGTGTTAATTCCAGGACTCGTATTCCGTGGGTTCCTTCAGCTGTTTGCCAAGCTGCTTTGTTGGCTAGCCTGTTTCCTTGAGTGACCATATCCATTTCTTTCTGATGTCCCCAGCAGTGGGTGATGGCGACTCTGTCTGGTTTCCAGGTTGCTTCTAACAGTTGGAAGATTTCTTCTTTGTTTTTGATTTCCTTTCCCCCTGCAGTTAGGAGACCTCCATCTTTATAAATTGCCCCATGGATATGAATGGCAGCAAATTCGTACTTAGAGTCAGTGTAAATGTTTACCACTTGCCCGGTGGCTAGCTGCAGGGCTCGGACCAGCGCCCAGAGCTCTGCCCGTTGTGCAGACCCTCCCCGTGGTAGAAACGCTGCTTCCACCACCTGTTCAGTAGTGGTGACTGCATATCCAGCAAGCTTTCCCCCATTTTCAACAAGACTGCTCCCATCTGTAACTAGTGTCTGATCTGGGGAAGGGAGCAGTTTGTCTTGGAGGTTGTGGCGACTGGAGTAAACTTCTTCACTCACTTCGACACAGTCATGTTCAGGACCCCCTTCCTCATCTGGCAAAAAGGTGGCAGGGTTCAGACTGCGCACCATTTCTATTGTCACTCTGGGGTTTTCACAGAGTAAACCTTGGTAATGTGCGAGCCGGGGATTCGATATCCACTGATGCCCATGTGAGTTCATTAGGGCAGTGACTGTGTGTGGCACCATAACAT